>JASGXE010010355.1:0-14995 GCA_030068105.1 Sinentomon sp. SZTP_YWyxl | reverse complement strand
ATCCCAAATTGGCATGTTCAGGTTGGATTATTGGTTCAGGTAATCAACGACGTCAACTCGAAGTTCGCAATTTCTGCAAAAGTCTCAATGCTGGAGGTGGTTCAACCAAGATCACCAACTACCAGAATGCCTTTTTTTTCAAGCAAAATCTCTGTGATTGGCTAACATTTATTTTGTCATTGGTAAAATGTTCTTGGAAATGATTATCGGGGTTCTGATGGGTAGTCTTATAGGGGTTTTAAAATTTTCTCCGAAACTTCACAGGAACTGTGCTCGACGTGTCTACGACTGCATAGAGATACATGTGCACAGAGAAAAAAGTCATTTGTTGAACCAAAGATTTGCATGTGTTGAAACAATGAAATGGGGATCTCTTTACACCATCAATAAAAGCGATTTTTTCACTTTTAACCAGCAAACCAAGGTGTGTAAAAGAACAAGTGAACGAACTCCGGGATTTTCGTGGCACAAAAAGTGCATTGCGGTGTTGCGGCGTATCAAGGCGGAGGGCGCAACGAAAGACATGCGAGTGAATGGCGGACCGCGTTGCGATACCCACAGAAAGTTAAATTTCTCCTGAACAAAGCGACCGTTTTTGATGCGGTTCACTCTGGTGCAAAGCTGAAAAATGAGCGCTTCCACACATGTCCGATGCAGTCACGAAAAAGACAGCCTTCAAACCCATGAAGGGAGAGGCGCACTGAAAAAAAAACAAAAAACAAAAGAAATCCGCAACGACTGCCTGTTTGAATCACATCAAAAATAAAGTGAATATACCGTGCTGAAATTTTTCCGGATCGCAACACATCGGGGAAGGATCCTCAAACAAAACAACTAACAAGGAACATGCCACCTCTGAAGACCAACAACACAGAGTACTGCACTTGTCCCAATCCGTGCGCCAACAATCAAGTTCAACAAAGACGCCGTGGCAATTGTTCTTATTTTTACTGAAAATGCGTTTCCATGGCAACAATGAGACACAAAAACGCGAAGTCAATGAAAACAATAAAGCGCTTCGGACAAGTTATGGAACGCGCAAAAAAGGGTCTGGCAAGAAGCAAAAATAAATGTTGATAAAATGCGCTAATTTCGATGGTTAAAAATGGCCGCCAAATTTGTCGAAATTGTGCTTAAAAACCTATGGTTAACTTGCTAATCAATGATTCGCTAACTTTTGTTTAAAAAGTGTCAATAAACCAAACTCGTTAACTAGAGTTTTACCATTGGTTAAATAACTAATCAATGATCAACTAACAATAGGTCAACTAGAATCGTTGGATAAACTGGGCATAAGGGTTTCGTTTCGTTCTCTTCCCACGGGTGGGAAACGAAATTTTATTATTTATTTATTATTTATTGGTAAAATTTTGAATATAACCGAATAAATATATAAATTTTGAATATAATAAAAACGAAATTTTGAAAGAGTGAAAACATTTGCAGAATAAATCCCGCCGCAGGGGCAACGGGGTCTGGGGCAGATCACCGCGCGGAAGCCGAAAAATGTTTAATCGATGCCCACGTGCCTTGGAACTCGAGTTCCAAGGTGCAGGGGCATCGATGAAAAATGTTTGATGATGAATTTGAAGAAGATTAAAACTCTTTTAAATTTGAAGATGAAGATTATGAATTTTTGACTGTGAATTTTTGATTTTTCCCCCACAATATGAAGATCTTTTTGAAATATGAGCACTTTTTTGGTCTCAAAATTTGATGTTCGTTGACCATTTAAAGCATACAAAAAGAATCGCATTCAGCCTGCGTTTAAAATTTCCGGCATATACATATAGCAAATAAAGTGGCTCTATAGAGCAAATCTACGTCTCAATCTTGTGAAACTGTGGAAACAACATTCGTGCTTTCAAGAAGTAATGCCACTGTCCAGCCTGTAACTACATTCACTGTGTTTTACACCAAGGAACTTAAGCACACAAATCAAAGGTTCTTGGTTTTTCTTCGAGGCTGTTTGTTGGCGTTTTCATGCAGTCAAATTGATTTTGTGACTGCACATTCAGTTTTTTTGCGATCTACTAAGGTAATGCCGCAGAATCTCGGCGATTCTTTAACTTTGTTCACATCAATCAAAGCCAACTACAGGCACAAAGTGGTTGTATACCGATTGTCCAAGAAAATGCATTCAGACGAGTCGGCCATAATTCTTCCGTCTTTGATCAACCCTGGAATGATGCCCACTGGTCGATGTTTCATCCAACGATGACTGACTACACCATCCGAATTTTTGGAATATGGGGAGCAGAATAATTGGCTTCGAATAACTTCGATAGAAGTTTGGACCGAAAAAGGAGATGAGCACACAAATTTCTGTGTTGCAGAAATTTACAGATTCGAAGTCGAACTTAGAACATTTCAGTAAACAGGTTTTTATTCGCCATGTGCCTCACTGTGTGACACAATCGCTGGGGGAAGCAGGTTGCGATTTTCTCATTGGTGCTGCTTTCTTGTGTTGATGGTGTTTCGCCGTCGCCACTGCTCAGTTTGCAAACTCACTCCACTGCCAATCGATGGAACCAGAATATTTGGTGGAAGCTAAGGACACCAATGAATAGGTTTTCACGATCTTGATCATGATATTATTATTAT
The DNA here is from genome assembly GCA_030068105.1 of Sinentomon sp. SZTP_YWyxl. Taxonomy (NCBI): domain Eukaryota; kingdom Metazoa; phylum Arthropoda; class Protura; order Sinentomata; family Sinentomidae; genus Sinentomon; species Sinentomon sp. SZTP_YWyxl. The sequence continues at coordinate 12,391 of JASGXE010010355.1, read as the reverse complement.
TTTTTTTCTGTGCTATTATTTTTTGTCGCGGGTGCCTTCACGATTTTTTGGAGCAGCATGCATTGCTTTTTTTTCCTACGGGGATCAACAGTTTTTAGAAATTTTCAATGTTTTGTCCCCATTTTTTTATTCGTCGGTAGCATTCACCATGAAAAATTGCAATTAACGGGAGATCGCAGGGATGTGTTCTCCCAGTGAAAGATCTCGATTCCCATCTGGTAACCTGTCGTCTGGTGTCGATTCGTTGGCATCACACAGCATCACCCACCAGGGAGTTATCTTGCTTGCAGTGTGGCCGAATGGGAAAAAACTTCCCATTGGGGAATTTTTTCAACTTTTAAGGAAGGTCTGGGGAAATCGATGATTTGGGGAATTTCAGTTTTTGTCCACCAACAACAGCGCAAATGGATTTTGGACATATGGACAGATAGCCATTCGGCTGGTGGTCCGACCTTTTACCTTGTTGCACACACCTTGGGCTCGCAAGGAGAACTATGCCCCATAATCGTAGCCCAATTCTGCTCTGCATTCAACTGAAAACGACTCGGATCAGTTTTACGGCTCACGCCAACCCGCAGGATTTCCCGGAGAGAGTCATGCTTTGCAGAGCGTGTGTCTTGTGAGATGTGTGGCTTTTCTGTTGTGCAACCTGCCAAGCCACTGTCTTGGACTGCCAAGCCACTGTCTTGGACAAAAAACAACACAGAAGCCACATTTCATCCGTCAATGGTGCTCAACACACTGGTTTCAATGAATGAAAAAATAGTATTGCTCTTGCGTGGAATTTATCTTGAGGTGTCCAACGTTGTGACAGCCACGAAACATATCCAATTTTTCATCTTCACGAATGACACGAAGCAAGGATGGATTGACTTTGTCGCGTTGGCCCTGTTCTTCCATCTTCGTTGTCTTCTTGTAATAAAGAGTTCCATCTGAAACGGTAAATGTCGAGCACTTGCGGCGAAAATTATTCTTCTCGCTTTTGGACAAACAAAGATAAGACAAATTCCAAAAATTCAACAATGAGAGCTCGACTATATCAGAAATGCAACAATACGTGTGGTCCATTAGCCTATTCAGACATTCAACAATGCGAGCTCGAGCATGCCAAGGACTGAAGCAATAATTGTGCCTGCACCACAACATCCTTTTTTGGGTTGCAGTTCGGAATACCTGCCGACATCTGAAAAAAGCTGAACTGGACGAGTTTTCACACACGCTCTAGTCGCCAAAATAGGATAGGAAGATGAGGACGATGGAGGTGGGGTAAGGTTAGGATATGTGTGTTAGGATTGGTTGGGTTTGGTTCGGTCAGGTTAGGTTTGGTTTGGTTAGCTTTAAGTATATCGGAGAGCAATGGTGAAAACTCATTCAGTCCAATGTCGGCAGGTATTTCGAACTTAACGTGACCAAAGGTCATCAGCAATGCGGTGAAAAAGACACAACAGATAAACTCTGCGATACATCAATCAGATCGCAATCAAAGCATAGTTTGCTGACGTTCGTGACGACGAAACAGCGAAGGACCCACAGAAGAAAACGACACTCACCGAAATCTGTGACCAACGTTCAGATAAATCCTCCAAAACTGTTCTGCATTCCCCACGAAATGTGAGATGTGTTCAGGATTTTACGCGTGGAATAACGAGGGGGACTCAGTATTTCACGTGAAATAGTGAGGGTGGGTTCAGAATTTTATGCGTGAAATAACGAGGGGGACTCAGTATTTCACGTGAAATAGTGAGGGTGGGTTCAGAATTTTATGCGTGAAATAACGAGGGGGACTCAGTATTTCACGTGAAATAGTGAGGGTGGGTTCAGAATTTTATGCATGAAATACGAGGGGGACTCAGTATTTCACGTGAAATAGTGAGGGTGGGTTCAGAATTTTATGCGTGAAATAACGAGGGGGACTCAGTATTTCACGTGAAATAGTGAGGGTGGGTTCAGAATTTATGCGTGAAATAACGAGGGGGACTCAGTATTTCACGTGAAATAGTGAGGGTGGGTTCAGAATTTTACGCGTGAAATAACGAGGGGGACTCAGTATTTCACGTGAAATAGTGAGGGTGGGTTCAGAATTTTATGCGTGAAATAACGAGGGGGACTCAGTATTTCACGTGAAATAGTGAGGGTGGGTTCAGAATTTTATGCGTGAAAAACGAGGGGGACTCAGTATTTCACGTGAAATAGTGAGGGGGGTTCAGAATTTATGCGTGAAAAACGAGGGGGACTCAGTATTTCACGTGAAATAGTGAAGGTGGGTTCAGGATTTTATGCGTGAAATATCGAGGGGGACTCAGTATTTCACGTGAAATAGTGAGGGTGGGTTCAGGATTTTATGCGTGAAATAACGAGGGGGACTCAGTATTTCACGTGAAATAGTGAGGGTGGGTTCAGAATTTTACGCGTGAAATAACGAGGGGGACTCAGTATTTCACGTGAAATAGTGAGGGTGGGTTCAACATTTCACGTGATAATTTGAGGGGGGTTCAACATTTCACGTGATATTTCGAGGGGGGTTCAACATTTCACGTGATAATTTGAGGGGGGTTCAACATTTCACGTGATATTTTGAGGGGGATTCAAGATTTCACGTGATAATTTGAGGGGGACTCAACATTTAACGTGATATTTTGAGGGGGGTTCATATTTCACGTGATAAATCGAGGGGGTTCAATATTTCACGAGGGGACTCCGTATTTAACGATGAATTTGCTGTGAAATACTGAGGGGGGTTCAATATTTCACGTGAAATATGGAGGGGGGTTCAAGATTTCACGGGAATCAGTATTTCACGCAACACCGGCACAAATCTCGACCACTGGAACTTCCAGTGAATGTGACAGATTGAGGGGCCTGCTCTGCCGTGAAAAGGAGAAAAACATGGTAACTGCTGTTTCGTTATTTCGAGAAAAACGCGATTAAAATTTTGAATAAGAAATTCTTCAAAAACTCCGTGAGTTTCCAATCGATTTTTACTGGAGTGGGCTTGTTCGACGGGGAATTTCAAGCTTTTTGTGACGCGCTAATTTTATTTCCGAAATTTCAACAGTTTTTTCGCAATTCGATAAATTAGCAGATACCATGTTTTTCCTCAAACCACTTTCCAGCGGAACAAGGCGAAAGCTGGTATCTCGATGAAAACAAGGGAAAACATCGTATGTAAAGATACAAGGGTTTCCCTTATTTTGGTAAAAATCGCAGAGGGAATTATTTTCTAGCTTTATTTTAGAACTGATATATGACAAAAAATACCACCCACAGTCTCATTTTAACCGCCACCATTGAGTTGAACGACAATAAATTGTGTTTTGTCATTGAGAAGCAGCAAGTGATTGGGGCTATCTCGATACAAATAACGGAAAAACACCCACGAATACTATTACAGTCCACCAGCCGCATGTGTACGATTGGTTTTGGGCTCATTTTTCTTGGTGGTCCTCTCTCCTTGTATTTGTTTTTTTTTCTTTTTGGATACATTACGGCCCGAAACCAACAAAGAGTAAAAGGGAAGGCAAGGGGCTGTTTGCGGTCTTGAGAGTATAGTTACCCCACCCCATATCTCACGTTTGTTCTTTCTCCCCATTCAATTTTGACTTCGTGTTCCCTTCCCTTCCAACATTTGGGAGTTCAGAAGTCCTTTGTTGGAACATGGCGCGCTGATGGACCCCTGGCACCCGCGTGCAGTGATTGTCTAGCAAAACCCATGATGACGCTTGGCTCACTGGGCTGAATGTGGGAAACAACCGCGCTAGAAATAGCTGCTACTGTGCTCAGAAAACTTCGGAAACGTGAACAGATATGAGATGGCATTATGGGGATGAGATATCTGACGAACAGACATTGTGTGAACAGATCCTCTGGGCCTATGTCAAGGATCATTTACTTGAGTTTATTCCAAGTTTGTTTGCAGTTTCCTTCTTTTTCTATAATTTTTCTCCAGCATTTAAATGAAAACAATTGGCACCGTTTATTTGTGAATTAATGACGCGAGTCATGATTGTCACACTTGTTCAACAGACCCCATCAGATGGTTGCGGGTTCAAATCCCACCCGGGACACGACATTTGCTGTAGCACAAATTGTGTGTGCATCGTCCCTCGGTGAGGCTCGGTGAATGAAATTTGCCATGGCACAAACTCTGTGTGCATCCTCCTTCGGCGAGGCATGGAGAATTCGGTCGGAAAGACAGGCTTGGTGACCAGTCTGTTGGTCCTTCGGATGGGACTTTAAGAAGGAGGTCCCGTGTACAGCATCACACTGCGCACGTTAATAAAGAACACCTAGCTCCAGGTCCAAGACAGAGGCCTGGCAGGTTACATGAACACAGAAGCCACTTGATATCACCCTCCGATACTCGACGTCGGTTTCCTGCGGGTTGGCTGTGCCATAAAACCGGCAGTGTCGACAGTTGTGACTGTGTTCTTGGGACCTTGGAGCAGTGGGTGCTGTTCCAGTTGCCCTCGGAGTATGCCGGTATACCTCGCCGGGATCCTTGATTAGGTGCCTGAAGCGGTGGGTGCTGGAGCAGCTACCGTCAGGTGATTATTTGAAAAAGAATGCCTCCATTTCTTCCCTTACCGATTCGAGTGGCGAAACCCATGTGACTCCCATTTCCATTGCAACTGCGCTGAACTCCTACTTTTCCAGCGTGTTTTCTAATTCATCTGGAGTTTCGAGTTCAATCGCAGACATTGGCCCAACGAACACATATAACTCTCACGCTCTCTCAAGTACTCCTCATCTCCGGCAAGCGCTCATTTCCAACTGTTCAACCCACCCGAGCACTTGTGAGTTCCTTCGGTGTACTCAAGTTGCTTCGATCCATCAAATCCAAAAAAGCTGCAGGCCCCGATGGAATCCCGGGCAGGCTTCTCAAAAACTCGCACCCTCCCTCTCTGTGGCTCTGGCTGCGTTTTTCAATCTGATATTTCGAGGGGGATATCCCTGATGATTGGAAGCGTGCAATAATAATCCCCATTCCAAAAAAAGGATCTAGCCTCCTCAAACCAGAGGGCTACCGACCAATTTCCCTCACCTGCATCTGCTCCAAGATATTCGAGCGTATACTTTGCGGAATGGCTCGGAATCACCTGCAAGAAATAAAATACCTTCACCCTAATCAGTTTGGATTCTCTAAAAACCGTTCATGCAAATCTCAACTTATACTTTTTGTGGACGATATCGCCAAATCCCTAGATGCAGGAGTGTCAGTGCACACTGTATTCCTTGACCTCAAAAAAGCTTTTGACCTTGTTCCTCATAGCAAACTTGTCAGCAAACTGCTTTCTCTCAATCTCCCTCCTGATATTGTGCGTGTTTTTATTTCATTCCTGACGGGCAGATCACAGCAAGTCCTTGTCGGCAGTTCCTTATCCCCAGTTGCGATGGTAACATCCGGGGTACCACAAGGAAGCGTTGTGGGCCCTTTATTATTTTTAATCTATATAAATGACATCACTGTCGGTGTCACTTCGCAGATTAGGCTTTTTGCTGACGATATCGCCTTGTACAGACCCATCCCGTCAGCCACTGATAGTGCCGCCCTTGCCGCTGACCTTAAATCTGTTAATGACTGGTGCGAGAGGTGGGGTATGCAAATTAATACTGGTAAATCCAAAACAATGCTTTTTTCATCCAGCAAAAATAACACAACCAGAAGTTATAGCATAAATTCTGAGTGTCTGGAGTCTGTGTCCAGTTTCAAATATCTCGGGGTGGTATTTAGTTCAAACCTCAGTTGGAGCGCCCATATCCAGGCAATATGTAAAAAAGCTTCCTCCACAATGGGGTGTATTTATCGCAATCTTCGTCATGCCCCTGTGGATGTCAAAAAACGAGCCTACATCACTCTCGTCCGACCCATTCTTGAGTATGCTTGTGGGGTTTGGGATTCCACCAAAGTATCTGATGTCCAGGCCGTGGAAGCCGTACAGCGGCGAGCTGCTCGGGTTATATCTGGAAAAGTTGATAGATATGTTAGTGTTTCTGCCATACTTCGGGACTTGGACCTGCCTACTCTGGCAAGTAGACGCCGAATACGTCGCCTTCAAATTCTTAAGGATTTTCTAACTGGTCAAATTGATGCTCCCCTTCCGCCCAATTATGCTTTAAAACCTGTCCAGCGCCGAACGGACAACGGGTTGAGCCTGACACAGCCTTTTTGTAAAAAGATAGTTTTTGCGAATTCTTTTTTCCCCCTGACTATCGCAGCTTGGAACAGTCTTCCATCAAATTCATCCTTTATTCAGGAAACCCGTCCTCTTCTCTCCTCTCGCACCGTTCAATGACCTTGATGTGTGAATTTGTCATACCTGTGTGATGGCTTCTTCTTTTTCTTTTTTTTTATTGATATTTGACCCTTCGTTTTTAACTTGATCTATGACTATGCGCAAGCGTACTAATAGCGCAAATTCATTGCCGCTGTTTTTTGCTGAAATAAATAAAAAAATATTTGCCAGCACCTCGCCGAGACCACAGCTGACGGCGCAACAAAACATAAACGGTCGGACCACGAGCCGGAGGCTCTTTGTCCACAAGACCCAACGAAGAAGAAGAAATCATTAGCAAATTGCATGCTTTTTGATGATATTTAGGGTCACATTTGTCATTAAATGACTAGGAAACAGGAGACAGGCTTCCTGTTGTAGACGAGCGATCAGGTTTTTTTACGTGTCCCAGGCGCTCGTGTCGTGTCCCAGTCGCTTTTGCTCCTGCACAATCGACGGCTGCACAAGCGGTCTGTGGGCGGCAATTGTTGTGCAAGTTGTGCTGAGTTTGGTGGAAATACGAGGGAGGCACTGCCTTTTCACCGCTTAAAAACAAAACAATGCTGCTTTGCAATGTTAACTTATCTCTGGGCGAAAAAAATTATTGTTGAATGGTGTTCAAATCTAATGATTTTGGGATTCTTGGCAGGGACCAGGAATTTTATTTCTCCGAAATTGCATCAAAAACCGTCGCTTGGCTCAGGAGAAATTTAACTTTCTGTGGGCATCGCTGATGCGTTATGGCTGATGTTTCGCTGGTTGTTTTGCCATTGTGAGCTTTGTGGCGAAAATTGTGCATGGGGTGCGGGTGGAGGAGTTCGGTGTCTTCGCGGGATGCGGGCCTCGTTTGCGTTCCATCCTGTCCTTTCCTCACCGAACCAAATCCATTCTTGTGACAATTCAATATTCGAGCATCGGCTGCTCAGTGGTGTCAAAATCGGTGCCGCTCATTTGGTCCTTTGTACGTTTGGTCCAATGATCGATTCGGCCAATCCGTAAAATTTTCGATGTGATTTGCGTCCATGTCGGAGACGCTTTCGGAAATTCGGTTAGGTTAGGTTAGGTAAGGTTGGGTTAGGTTAGGTTGGGTTTGGTTGGATTCTTTCTGGGGCGTCCATGTCAGAAATCTGAACGCATTGGACCACATGATCATTGAACCAAACGAACATTGGACCAAACGCACATTGGACCAGACGACCCGGACCCTGTCAAAATGCGTCACGACACACGAATATGGAACGAAAGCGCAAGCAGAAAAAAATAGCCGCAAAAAATCCTCGTTTCGCATTTCTGCAAAATCCATTTGCGCTGTTGTTGGTGGACAAAACTCGAAATTTCCCCAAACTATCGATTTCCCCAGACCTTCCCCAAAAGGTGCAAAATTTCCCCAAAAGGAAAAACTTTTCTCCATTCCGCCACACTGCACAGCATCCACTTGCGACAGCAGGTTCCTGCATGCACACATTGCTGGTGTCTGGTGTGCGGTTTTTTCTTTCATGTGTGTGTCGTGTTGTTGACTGATTGACTGATGAATCATTGATTCCTGCATTCATTGACTGAAACAAAACGCAACCTGTTGTCCTGTTCTTCTCAGCTTGGCTTCTCTGCTCTGTTGCTGTCCTGTGCTCGCCTCTTGGCCTCGTCTCCTTCATTGTCTGCGTTGGGATGCAAATTGTGAATGGCGCTGGTATGGGGGTGCGGTGAGTGAGGTTCGGAGTTTTCGCAGCCTGCAGTGTCTGTTCGTTGTTGCGCTTGCAGGTTTTGTTGAGGTGGGGCAGGGGAAAGAGCAATTTTGTTTTTGGTGTGCCATTTTGTCATTTTTTCACCGATTTTGACCAAAAACTATACAGCAACGCACCACATTGACATCTTCGCCTCCACAAAAATTGGGTACGATCGGTTAACAACTTTTTGAGTTATCGTTGCACACAAATCACGGTTTGCTGTCCGTTGTAGACTCGCTTCGCTCGTCAACAAACAGATAGCGAAAACATTCATATTGTAATGCACATCAAAGAAATCACATACCTGTGCACCCGTGCATGCATTGCGCATTCAAGAAGTCCGAAGTGCCATAGTTCTAAAGAACTAGCTCTGCCAGAAGTATTTGACCAGTTGGACCAATCCTTTTTGGCCTTAGAATCCAATTTGACTTTTTTTATGACGGTGATATCAAGCAGAACTTTTCTCAACAGCGCGTGTTCGTGAAAAATTGCTCGGACAAGACCTGCATTTTCAATTTTCTATTTCAATTTTCAATTACGTTTACTTTGCTTTTGAAAGTGCAAATATGCAATCAAGAGGTTTATGCAGACAACAGTGTCAGTAAAAAATAAAAACACAAAATGCAAGTGCAAAAACTCCAAGACTAAAAAACAGAGATACGATATTGAAGATCTAATTGAAACGTGGAGAGCTTCCTGGGCGGCATGTCGGAATGTCCTGCGCGGTCTCATTCAAAACGGGACAGAATCTAAGAAAGGAGAGCTGCTCGGACGAGTATTCCATGGTCTTAAGGACACGTGGAAAAAAAAGATGCGCGTCGGTCTTAGTTGGGGGGTTTTTGAATTGGAAGTCGTGAAGTGAGCGCCTGTCGTGAAAATCAGAAGAGAAAATCTCAGGCACCTACATGTGGCTTTGGCCATTAAACATCTGTATAATTATGAGAATAAATATGACAGTATTCTTTCCCCTTCTGGGCATAAGAGGATCTACTTTGAGAGAGGACAAGATTGCTGCAGAAACACTCGTGGCCTGCCGAAAGTCATTAGCTATAAAGTGAGCAGCAGACCGCTGGATCTTCACCAGATCATTTGTTTGCCAGGCAAGATACGGATCCCCATACCATGTAGTCGTGTTGACGCAAAGAAGGTACCGTGACTTTGGAGGCTTTAAGTTCATTGGAATCATTGTCCGCATGGGCCAAATTTTTGCGCAAGACTCCAAAGGAAGGTTCTGCTTTGTTTACTGTCGAGTTAATATTTTCATCCCATTTTAGTTTTTTTGTAAAATTACAATTCAATTCAATTCAATTCAATTTCAATATCGTTTAATTTGCTTTTTAAAGTGCAAAATATACAACCATGTCAGATGTTTATGTAATAGCAAAAAGCGGGGGATCTTAATCAAGGCTTTGCCTTTTAAGATTTTAATAAAGAATGCAATCCTTTTCTCATTCCGGCGAATTCTGAGGATCAAGTTCAAGACAAGTCAACATAGACGTGACGCTGGCTGTGCGATCATAGTTGCCAGTAATAAATCTGGCTGCGCCTCTTTGATCTTTTTCAACCGCATCAGCGTGGGAAACGAGAAATGGACCCCAGACGACAGACGCGTATTACAGGTGATGTAAAACGTCTTGTACGCTAGAAGTTTCGATTTAGCATTTCCGTGCGAGAGATTCCTTCTCAAAAACTCCAGAGGAGATCTAGCTTTGTTAATAGACATGTTGACTTGTTCAGTCCAATCCAAATGCTCGTGAAGTTTGACTCCGAATAAACACGGAAACTAACGGCACCGTTTCATCATTTGAACAGAACCTCATCTGTTTCCGCAATGCTCCAACGTCTGGAACTTAGCACGCTTTCTGAGAGACGTATACATGTCTGCGATTAAAATTTTTACAAGCCATATTGCAAGGTGGGGTATGTACTAAACTGCCTCCTCCATTTAGAGTTCGGCCTGTTCTTCGTCGAACTAACCAATGGATACCATATTGAACAGCCAATTGTCAAGTTCAATATAAGCATTCAACAGCTTTTTCTTTCGCACTGTCAGGGAGTGGAATGCACTTTTGCCTTCTTCTCCATTTCTTCAATCATTGCCGTTTTTACAATGACCATGGGATGTGTCTTAACATAAGTTGAAAAATGGTTGATGCAATGCTGTCCGGCCTCATCTCACCCATTCCTCTTAGCCCGGTTAGGCCTATGCGATATTCTTTGGTTGATTGTTCATGATTTTATTGTGTTTAATTGCTGTTTGTTTTATTTTATTATGACGTTCGACTTAATTGTTGAGAGTTTTGATAAACAAATAAAAAAAAATTATCTTATAATCAAAAAATCGAGTCTGAGAGTAAGGGCTCGTGAGTTTTTTGGGATGAATTGAATTGAATTTATGGGTTTCCTCATTATCATTACACATACAACAAATTTTCACACACACACAGAAGTAAGGAGAAAGAACTGAAGCTGGGAGAAAACGGTAAGGAAATTGAAAAGTTAATTGATCAAAACGACTTAAATTATAATCAGTCAATGGAGCAGATAGACTTAAGGAGCTAATGAGATAATGGAGCTAATGAGCTAATGGATGGAAGAGCAGAAACGCGCATTTCTTAACATTAATTTCCATTCGTGAGTCTTCACACCATTGATGAAGAGCGTCAAAAATCCAATGTACCCTTGGGCCCCCGCCAATCAGGCGCCAGTATTTTGGCGCCTAGCCCCGCCCTTTTTAGCGCCAGCTCTTCGGCCCCCGATGTACAGGAAGCTCCAGGAATAAGTGGTGCTTTCTTGCGAACTGTTAGGTGATTTCTTGTGAACTATTACGGGGCACTGTTTGGAATAGAGCCACGCACGTTGATGAGCGTGTGTTTGGGTAACCGGGGAGCGCGCCCGACCGCCGGGACCCTCGCACTTCCGCCGGAACCCTCGCCCTTCCGCCGAGACCGATGCCCTTCAGCGCCAAAGCTGTGTGACGCAATGCGACTTCAATCAACGCGATCATCGGGCGTTCCGGACAATCCTTCAGCCCGCGTTGGCCGCCATAGGGTTTTGACCAGTGCCGACAGGGACCACGTTGCGAATCCTCTTAATTCCAGACTTGACAAACTGCGGTGCTCCGGGATCAGCAGATTCAAAAGGCGAATGCTTGCTCAATTCTTCCGATTGAATCCGATCAGGAAGCTGGCGATGTTGACGAATCTGCGGACGCACTGTAGGTGCATTTTTTATGCCATTCGCGAATAACCCATGCATTGAATTCCTACGATCCCGTCCGAATGGATGAATGAACACACGTCTACGTGCAAAGGTGCGAACTGACACTGCAGACCTATTGACAGGAGGTGAGCAGGAATATCCTCATGCCCCAGACCCATATCTGCAGGGAAAGGATGGCTGTGTCAAATGCCAATGCAGACCACCGCTTTGAAATGCACAACAGGAGCCGTTCTGCACATCTATATTGCCATCACCCGTCGGTCCCTGACATGTCACACCTCGCTGTGCCCTCCTCAGTGTCCCGGGAGGCAAATGAACTCAGGACCCCTGACCCTTCCGCGTCAACCTGATGCAGCAAACGCTGCATGTGTCAACTTTGGGCGGTGAATCCCGCATCTCCTCTGGCAGCAGATGGACAAGGAGGATTGCCTGTCTGGAATTGATCTGCCGAAGGTACAGAGCTGAAATCAATTCTGTTCCTGCAGGGATTTTGAGTGGATTGTTGCTTTGATGTTTTAAGTGGGGAGGCATCTTCCAGGCCGCGTGGGAGATCGAAAGAACAGCTTGGCAAGGTGGATGTACAAATGCAAAAACGAGATCTTTGAAGTTGCTTGCAAAATGGTGCGAAAAAGCCGTCAGCGAACAAAATTAATTTCTTTTCTGTACACAAGGTAAACTGTTTACCTTTTTGTCCGCTGAAGCTCCGAAGCATAACTGTGCTTGCAGTCTGACTGCAGTGGCTGTGAATTGCACGGTGGGTGTTATTGCTCACCTGCCCAACCCCTTCCCAACCCGTGGGGCCATCTCGCAAAATTGTCTCATGCGGATATCTTCAGTTGTGGTCTCGGATTTGTTTATTGTGCTCTGCATCTCGCTCCTTTGCTCCTTCACTTTGCTCCTCGGAATTCTCGCATTGAAGTGAACGGGACTTCAGCAACGCGTTTGTATTGCTGCGTGTACCTACGTGTTGGCTTAGATTCCGGAATTTTTGCTTTTTTTCTCGCATTGCTTGAGGACTTTATTTCCCCACATTCCGTGTTCCCTGGTTTCCCCATCGTTTGTTTTGTGCGAGCGTTTTTAGGTTGCAGCGTTTTGTCATAGTGTTTTATAGGGTTTCTTTCCGCCGTTTGGACTCCACTCCCCGCTGCCGTTTGTTACCCCGTCTGGTCCCTT
>JASGXE010010354.1:0-16100 GCA_030068105.1 Sinentomon sp. SZTP_YWyxl | reverse complement strand
CCGCATCACGATGTTGCGAAGAATTCGAGATCCGCCAGAAGATGCCCAATTTGTAAGAGTCGGCAGGTCATTTGTTCCAATGTGTAACACGACTTTCTCCACATCTTGATGAATGATGTTGGTGCTGGCAACAATTTTGATCAGGTTCCTTTACTGTCGCACCAGGAAAGGCATGAATGGCGGCTGCATGAAAGGGTGGGAATCAGCAGCCAGTTGGCGAAGCATCGAGTCGCCCAAAACAACAGTCGTGGAATGAACATTGCCACCAACTAGGTGGCGTCTGAACGGTGGCCGTATTTGCTTGAGGGACTCCGGCGTTGAGTGTTGCGTGTTCGGGGGACAGCCGGCCTATCCTGTTGGCTGACTCCCGAAAACAACACTTTATGCGCCACTGGTTTCCGAATTGGAGAAGTCCCAGGGCACTGCGTGCGTGGATTGGGTGGGGAGTCATTTGAAGAAATTTCTAAAGATCCAGGAATTTCAGAAGCAGGATGTCCAGCAAGCGCTGTTGGATCTGAAGATGCCTTTGATTTGGTCACACCCGGTGAACTGGGGGTGGCCACTGAAGCAAGCATCTCGGCCAAGGAACTGTCAATATTGTCGAAATGGGCCTTAAACTCAGCAAGGCTAGCACTGTTCAGGTTCACGTGAGTGAAAAATATGTCCTTCAGTTCTGAAAAGTCAGTTTCAAGCTTTCTCAGTCTGTCTCCGACATCGGCGTCCGAAACTGTTTGGCTTTTAATGGCCGAGCAGTTCATCGTGTCAAGTTTGTTGGAAAGATCTAGCATACACGATGGGCACGTAATCTGTGACACAGCACTTGTTCGAGCCACACCAAGGCAGTTTATATGAAACCAGCGAGCACAGTTCTTTCGTTTCAGGTTGCACTCAACCATTTCACCAGATTTGGCAATGTGTTTTCGGCCGTATTTGCAAGTCGAAAGGCAATACAATGGCTGCGGCGAGCCTGCTGAGCTGGTGGGAGAGTTCTGGTCACGAACAGTTAAGGGGGACACAGTCGACGCAGGTGAATTCGAACACGAGTTCTGGGTGGGCGTGCTTAGAAGGCGCCCTTTAGTGGCGAGGCTAGAGGCACCAGCAGGTAACCGAGGCAGTTTCTTCACTTTTGGCAGAGTTTTTGGTGGCATGATGACTGATCAACCGGCACAAGGATACAACTTGACGGACGTCACTTTTGAATTTGGCAAAATCAACCAGCAAGTGCAGGTGCCGAGCGTCGAGAAACGCGCTCGTGATGAAAACTGAACTCGACTGAACTCGATTATCTAAAATTATTTGTGACATTTCGGCATTCCGTTAACCCTTTCGAAAATGCCATGTCATTTCTGTACAGTTGCTCTCCTTGTGTTTCGTTAAATATATCTATCGAATAACAATTTTAGTGCAATATTTAATTGAATGATGGACCCAATCCCCAGATTTGAAGAATATGATCTCCGTGCAAAAGTCGGCCATTCAGGTCAGAAAGAACACGTCCAAGACAAATAAAATCTCCATTATCAGTGCAAAGATAGACGCTAACTGCGAATTGTGCAGTAACTATTTGCAATGAAGTAGTAAACGGCGAAATTTTCACTCGCAACTCGGAGTTAGCGTTCACCCCGTGTGCTGACCTCTCCACTGTAAGAGCACATATCGGTCATCTACATACTCGAAATGGCTCCAAATTCATCCAGCTTCGATAAGCCTGCGGAAGAGCTTCACTCGAAATATACAGGGTGTCCATTTTGGGAGCTGTTTGTTTATCTTGAATCGGCTTGTCGAGTATCGTCCGTTGTGTGTATGTCAGAGAAAGAAGGGATTCGAACAAAACATCTGCCGTCAAGAAATAGACGGCTCCCATTGGTCAGAGATAAAATGGACACAAAAACGGTTAATATTTAGCTTTTGCATGAAAAACAGCGCTGTTTGGCTGGAACAATCGAATAATTTACTCGTGGCATTGGCGTCATTTGGCCTTCATTGGCATCATTCCCCCGATGGAACGCGGAACATGCGGACGACGTAGAAAGGGTACCAGATAAAACATCTGCCGTCAAGAAACAGACTGCTCCCATTGGTCGGAGATAAAATGGACACCATGTATATTTCTTGTGATATTCTAATATTTCTTTGAATAAAATATGTCTTTCTTGTGTTCTCCTCTGCGCGGGTTTCGTCCTAAAATATGTGGGTAGACGGCTGATTATACGGCTTATTAGACATTAGATACACAGCCATTCTAAATACTCGGGCCATAGGAGATTTTTGTCAGACTTTGGAAGCACGGGGCAATGTTATTCCCCATCTAGCAAGCGCCGTTAAATGCATTCCTTCGTGTAATGTGTTTTGCGGCGCATGATAAATGGGGAATTACATTGCCCCGTGCTTTCAAAAGTTTGAAAAACTCTCCTATGGCCCGGCTATTCTGGATGGCTCCGTATACTGATTAGGCGGCTTCTTGATACGCAAAGGAGGGAGGAGTCCGAGGGATCGAGAATCCGGAGGGACGAACGCCGGTTTTTCTTTATTTTTGTCTACAGCCCACTTCATGCGACACGGCCAATGTTGAAAATCATTCATATTTTCCCTGCGACCGTCCCCCCAGAATCTCGATCCCTCGAACCCACCCCTCCGCCGTTCGTGGTGAAACGTGCTCGGACCCCCATTTCCGAGATAGATGCATTTTTCGAGACAAGTTGAAACCCATAAAATGTGCATTTTGGGGCCTTCGGGGCTGGATAAAATGGCGGTAGAGAAATATTTTCCAGCTCAGTCTCTTGGCAAACTAAAGAAAAAATATTCAGTGGTCAAATGTGCTCCGACTTATCATTTCACTGGCACGGCCGAGCTATGTAATGGACATTTAATGGCCTTGTAATTTGACCAATAGAGTTTTGAGGAAACATCCAACGAAGGGAACGAGGTTTCTCCTTCCATGGATATCGCCAAAATGGAACGTTTTTATATTATTTATTGGGGGCCCGTGTCAGCAAAATGAAAGGCTGTCTAGCACATTTATGAACCATTAATGTTGTCGTTTAATTTCATTTTGAGGAACGCACTATAAAAATGGGCACTGCACGATGCGCCCAGCCCCATAGAGGCTCCAAAATTGGCACCCTTGTGAGGAATTTCAGGGGACATCATTCATTTTGGCATCATTCATTCTGCCAATGAATGGTTATTTTTCAGTTTATCATCCACAACATTATCTAATTCACATTTCGCATGGGTACCTTGACATTATATAGGTACTATCCTGGCATAGAGCCCCAGAAAATTGCACATTTGGTGGATTTGGGGATTGTCACGGAAGAAGCACTTCTTTGAAGCAACCTGTAGGTTGATTGACCACGCAAGCACACTCCGCAAGCAGTTTTATTTCCACTTGCATTGCCGCAAAATAATAATCGGTTTCCAAGTTCGTGAAGCAGCGCGAAAGCAGATAACGCACAGGTGAGGCGCAAATTTAACCTGGGCGAGGCAGGGCCGCATTCCAGCTGAGCCGATCGCAGCACAGGTTGAATGTGCAGCGTACTTTTTCGTTCCTTTTTACGTCTGGACATCAGCCAGGTAGCAGGCAGTCATTACCATCTCTCGCTTTCGTGCCATTTCATTCGTGTTTGTAAATCTCACCTTGTGATCGTTCGTTTTCATCAATGAAGAGTTGAAGTTCGTCAAATCTTGTTCCTGCATTGCAGGGTAAGGTATTTTGCAATTGTAGTTAGATACATAGTTAACCCATGTAATAGTTGGATTAATTCACATCCAAAATGTTGGAAGAGATGGAAATGGCTGGCGCACGGAAAACCAATTTGAGAGATATTTCTGTACAATATTCTGAACAACAAAGGATTTTCCTTTTGAATTTAGCCAAATTTGAGTGATTTTTACTGAGTGCCAACCTGCTTCCATCTAATCCCATTCAGGAAAAGGCCCCATTTTGATTCGCTCCGCAACCGGAACTTGGAAATCAAAGTATTGTTGCATGTCTGAGCGCAATGGAAATTCTCGAACGAACAGTGACATTCACATTCAAACCATTTACCTTTGCCATTTACCAAACCATTTACCTTGCTGCAACGTGCTATCCAAAGGGGCATTCATCAATTGATTGGTTCAGTCCTGATGCATAATTGGTTTGATTGGTCCGGCTGCAGAAGCCACATTTTCCTCTTCAGGAACTGATTGGCAAATTAACCAACTTTTCTTCAGTAAATTCGAGGTGTTTCCTTCGATTGTTTTGAGCGACCCCGTTTTCCCAAACGATAAATTTGAATTGCCCTGAGTCACTCTTCGTTAGATGTTCGGTGCTGGAACTGAAGGTCAGCGTCGGATTGAGTCTCACGTTGAAAATGTGCATTGCCCCTGAAAGATCGGCAAATGGTAGTGTCCATCTTTACTCCGTGAGAAATATGTTTTGCACCATGTGGCGAGAAATTTGTCAGTCGTCAATGACCTTTAGTTGCAGCACTGTGCACATTGGGAGCATCACCTAAAACCCCAGGTTTATTTGGTTTCCCCCCTTTTTGTCCTCCCTTTCAGTTCCGAACCTCGCATCAAGCAAATTCCCACTATCGCCACGAGCCAAATCTCCAACAACACCTCAAAGCCAAGTTTCTGCCTTCGCCATGAGCCAAGATTCTGCCCTCATCATCCAAAGTAAAGTTCTCTCACCACCATGAATCAAGGAGAAACCCCATCAGCAAGCAAGAGAATCCAAGCTACTCTCGGGCCAAGGATATAGGATTTCGCCTTATCCAAGCTCTAGTTTGAAACAGACCATCAGCACTTGAATCTTTCCGCCATAGTGCCCTGGTTGTCAGATCTACATGCCATAAATCAAATACCCCAGGATTTCAAGAGTGAGGGTCAACCAGCCACATCCCTCGGGATAAACATTTCACCCGTTCCCACAAATCCATCGCCATCTAATCAATTGTGACCTCTCAGTGCTCCCCAATATCGAACTTTCGGTCCCCTTTTGTCCCACCATGGACTGATCACCTCCATCACGTTGTTGCACCTCGAATACAGCTCCGGTTCACAGTTGTGATTTGATTAAGCCCACCCTATCTTCATTGAATTGGAATTGGATGTTCATCCATTTGAGTTAAGTTTGCATTCATAACTATTTCGTTGTGCCTTCCACCAGTTGTATGTCCTGTCTAGCATAAATATAGTTACCTTGCTGCCGAAAGCCATAAGTTGTCATTGAATCGGTGACCACCAATGAATCGGACGTGAGAGAGTGAACCCCTGGATCCTTAGGTCAGATCTCGCATTCAAAAGAACCCCATCTTTCTTCCACCCATAAGATTTCATTCTTTTTCTTTGACAGGATCCATCGATCCATGTCTCGGAAATGGGAGGTCGGAGCAGATTTTGTTGCAAATAAGTTTGATTCGCCTGGGAATCTGAAAGTGGTGCCATCAAATATTTATCAAATTTGGGAGCACCCTGTACGTGGGAAAGACGACCAAAATGGTGGCAATTCAAAACGACTTGGGCCAACATCTCAACCGCATTGAATTTGATTCAGCTGGCTCTTTTGCTAGGGTTTGGTGGGTTTGGTGGGTCCTACCTGGCCGCTTTCCAATTCCAGTGTACCTCCCATTCGCATTGTAATGGGCCAAAGATAAATCCTTCCAGGCACAGCTCTGATAAGAAATACAAACGTAGACTATGATAAGACTATTGCATTTTTATTACATCGGTTCCCTCAAAGTCCTCATTTTTTTTAATGGGTTGTTTGATTTTTTGATTTGACTTTGATTTTTGCAAATACCTGAAGGTTATCTAACACAAGAGCATTAAAACCCCGACTATTCATAGGAAAGGCATGACGATACAAAAAGTCATACCACAAAAAGTACAAAAAGTCATACCGCGGGACGGACTGTATGAGTGACTACGAAATTTTTCTGCAAGTTTAGATTCATTAAAAGCGAAAAGACAGTCGGGATTTTACCACCGGGATCAAAATTTATTTTCACTAAAGATTAGGAAATTTATGCGCAAAACAAAGGCGGACAGAGTGCCGCAGAAATAAAATTTCTGCGTATTTCCTAAGTTGTCTATACATGAAGCGATTGTTCTCCCGTATCATTTCTTGGAGCTGTGTGACCAGCGCACCTACTTCGGATGAAGGTTTCTTGACTGGCCACTTCGAAGGGTTGTGGAACCGAACGATAGCCTGAAATAGAAAGAAATATTATCATATCTACTTGCAAAATCTGAAATTTTCAATATCTGGTCGTTATCGGTGCAAACTGTACAACTAAAACACGCGTTTTGTACGAAAATTACGGAAAACCCCAGATCGGAATAAATAGGTTTGTCTTCGCTTGAGGACGGCGCATTTGCTTAATCTTGCTAGCAGAGTTGAAGATACGACGTGAGAAGCCCACTTTGGTTTGCGTAAACTTCCCGTAAACTTTACGTTAACTAAACGTTTGCGCAAGCTGTCTTTTTACGTAAATTTCTCGGCCCACCTTGCGTTTTGATCGTTTTATCGTATTACACGTATGGGTCCATGGTTTTACGGGTGAAGATCAAAAACATTTCTGCAATTTTCTACGCCTTTCCACGGCCAAATTTGTCGAGTCAACCTTGAAAAACTGCAAGCTTTGTTTGGAAATGCAATATTTTCTTCGACGAACGGGAGAAGGGGAGTGTGGGCGAGGCCATGCATACCCTTTCGTGGCACATTCAACGCCCACATGGAGTCACACCAATTGCAGCTACGCTGATTGTTTGAATGAGCCCTTTATTTTCGGGGTTGCCCCTTATCAAATAAATGCAATTACAACAGAGGAAAAAATGACGGAAACACAATTCAATTATATGCACACCCATTTAGCAGGAAAAACCTTGATTAATAAAGAATAAAACCAGTGATTTGAATCAAGAAAAGTGAACCAATAGACTGTGCTGGAGAATGGGTACACTTTAGAGGGAGATTGAATGTGGACGCCGGCTACTGATAGCGCTCAGCTATGGTTCCCGACAAAAAAGAAAACTTCCCAACGTCCTTCTAAAAATTAAGTAACCTGATTTTATAGGACTAGACGGGAATAAAAATGTGGCTGCTTTACATAGTCCAAAAGCTCACCTCATCCTCCAACATACAGGGTGATCCAAAAAAAAGGAAACTGAAATATTTGTCGTGGATTTTTTGATTCTGTAAAGTATTTTAGGGTCCAATGAGTCTGAAGTGGTCTGACGGCACCTCGGCATTCTCTCAGGTCGCAGCGTGTGCACGCTGTTTCTGTAGGAGGCCCAGAAAACAAGACAATTGAGCAACATCTGAGCTCAGATGGTCCAAAGAGAAAGGCAAATGAAATGTGTTTATTGGGTGACTAATTTGAGTCTGTAAGGTGTTTTATGCATGAAAGTTGCCTTGACATGTCGAACATCTTCCTCTTTATCCTGTTGAGCTGTGATGCATGATGCTTTTTCCCAAAATGGACTGGATACTCCAAGCCAAACAGCCGAACTGAACATCCAAAAAGAAGAGAAGCGAAAAATGCTTTTCGGTGCTGTTATGGTTTTGGTGGGTATTTTACAAATGCCAAACTGTTGCAGTTTTGAAGAGCCAAAAATTGATTTTCTTCACTGATGCCTTAACAGCATGACGTGCAGTGAAAGAAACCACAAAACAAGGTCCCCAGAACCAAAACAGTCACGATAACAACCTCGATAAGCATTTTGTTTATCTTTTCTTTGGCTAATCCGTTCGTCTGTTTGGCATGGAGAATCGAATCCATTTTGGGAAAAAGGCAAAACGGGTGCAAGCAACAGTATGGTAAATGAGAAGGATGAAGAGGTTGATGTTCGACATGTTTAGGCAACTTTAATGCCTAAAACGCCTTGTAGAATCAAATTAACCAACGAAGAAACACATTTTGCTTTAATCAAGAAACACATTTCGTTCACCTTTCTCTTCGGACCATCTGAGCTCAGATGGTGCTCCATTGCCTTGGTTTCTAGGCCTCCTACAGAAACAGCATGCACATGCTGTGACCTGAGAGGATGCAGAGGGTGCCATTAGACCACTTCAGATTGATTGGAACCCTAAAATACTTTGCAGAATCAAGAAATCCACGAAAAATATTTCAGTTTCCTTTTTTTTGGATCACCTGGTACATCAAAAATAGTGCAAGTAACCTGGCCACTTTTCTGTGGGGGGTTTCTTTGGGTAAAGGCTCATTAGTGTTCCCCTGGCTAATTCATGACGCAAGCAACACGATGGTTTCTGCGTCACGTCAATTGCAGAGCAGTTTGTGTGCCAATGGCATGCATCTCAAACGCAATCCTGATTTGGGGATTCAGCTAGCCCCTGACAAACAAACTGCGCTGCAATTGGGATTCCGCAAAATATGCACATTGCATATTCCACGGATTAGTTAGGGGCTGCCTGCGCTCACGATTTTTGGTGATTGATTTGGGAGCCTGTATTTTGGAGCTGGGGATCCGGAGCACTTTTGATCACAGAAAACTATTCCCACTGGAGTTTGGAGTTCATTCTGAAAAATTGCGTCCTCTACTGCTGTGCTGCGGCGACAGGATCATCTAATAGAGCTGATTTTCGGTCTTATAACGACTAAACACGTCATTAGACTTTTAAAATTATACAGACTCCACCAAATGTCTTCGAACATGGGAGAAATTTTGACGGTCAGGCATACTGTATACAGAGACCGTCTGTTTTCAATAGGGCTTGATGTATACATAACTTCACACCATACACGAGTGTCATGATGTTTTGAAGCGTGCGAGCCATCTGTAACTATACTCAGACATTCAAAATACGCGGGCCGTAGGAGATTTTTGTCAAGACTTTTGAAGCAAGGGGCAATGTTATTCCCATCTAGAAAGCGCGGTTAAATGTATTCCTTCATGCAATGTGTTTTGCGGCGTATGCGAAATGAGGAATTACATTGACCCGTGCTTCAAAAGTTTACAGTAATAAAAGAGTACAGTTCTTACAGTCTGCGACTGAACATCCTGGCATAGTTAATGTCTTGAGCCACATCAGAATGGACAGATTTTTTGCATTTGACTGTTTTATATCGTCTGTCCAAAACAGATTGACGCTTAATATGCAAAGTAAAACATTAGAGAATTGACCGTTGCCCGTTGTTACAAGTGACAATCTCTTTTGGGCAGGCGATCAAAAAAGTCTGATGCAAAAAAATCTGTCCATTCTGACGCGGCTCAGGAAGACACATGTGGGTAATTAAAAAACTGACGCAGAATGTCAACAGCTTTCTGTCCAACTCAGCACTGCTGCGCAGACGACCACTCAGTTCAATTTTGTATTCACGAAGTTGCTTCACAAAAAGAGCTGGGTTCGGGGAAAAAGGTCGCAGACAAAATTCAAGATTCCCGTTAGAAAATATCCTTCTTTCCTTGGCTTTGGTGTTCAAGTTTGACGGATTGTGGAGTATCTTGCCTTGATGGACACGGAGTTTGTGCGTATAAACCCTTCCTTGGCGCGGGACATTTGGATTCCATGCAGAAAGGCGATGCGACCAGTTTGGACGCGCCTAACATTTTGTTTAACCATTGGTAACAGTTTCGAATACCTGCCCACATGTACACTGGGCGAGTGTTCATTCTTGCTCCGTCATTGTTTTATTTAATATAAACTAATTTGATCTGAACCAACCTCGCTTACCCCAACCAAGTCTTTGTGGAGAATTGATTGTGATAGGTGAAGTTAGGTTAGGAACAAGTTGGCTTATTAATTAGAACAATCACGGAGCAAGAATGAAAACTCGTCCAGTCCACATGTGTTGGCAGGTATTCGAAACTGTTACCTGACCATTTACCTGTTTGAAGCCTTGATCCACTGAATATTCACGGCAGATATTTTCAATTCCGCTTTTTCGCCGGCCTTGAGGCTCAGAGAAACTTCGTTTATCGTACCGAGATACGATGAAGTGAGGTAGGCCCACGCCGAAATGGTTTCTCCAGCTTTGATTGATGTACCGCTGAAAAAGAGAACCAGAAGTCACGGGGGGCCAGTCTCAACTCGATGTCGGCGCTGCGACAGAGAAGGCATTGTTGAGCTGCTGCCTGTGACGTCATCGGCGGCAAAGGAAATAAAGAGGAGGCTGGAGGCGACCATCAGCAGACAAGTTGACGGAGCTGAAATGCTCCTGACAAATTCAGGAAATTTCAAATTGAGCAAGGTCCAAGGTTTATGCCTCCTGAGTGGGGAAAAAAGTTGGGCTTGAGTGTGGAAAATTTTAATTTCTATTCCCGTGATTTTATTCGAATAAAAATATTGTTCTTCTGCCTTGATTGTCAATTGCTTGAAAACACTTTTCTGTCTTCAATTCACCAAAAGCGAAAGCGTTGTCATGCATTTTTGACAGTTTGTCTGCGCCCCGAAATGAAAGTAAAAAGATTTACAGGGTGATTAAGTGTCTTCTTAATTTCCTTTCAAACAACAAGAGGTCAGCCCTGCCGCAAAGTTCCAAAGAAATGTTGCCCTCTTTAAACTGCTCAACCTACAAATCCAGAGGAAGTCTTTGTTTTTGAGCTTCCAGGTTGATGTGACGGACACGGATGAAAGTTCTATAGTACTGACGAATACTTCAATGGCCTTTGGCAGGACATCATGGTGCCGTTCCATCAAGTATCTGACGAGGTTTCCTATGACTCCTGACTGTTTGACGATCCCGGTGCGCCCGTGGATTGGCTGAAAACTTTCCTCCAACTGTGTCGCCAAACAAAGCTCTTGCGTCATCCTACATAAGCAAACGCAAAGCTTCAGCTGTATTTTCTGACAACAACTGAGCGGCAAGGCGAACGTTTTGCTTATCCGGTCAGCTGACCAACACATGCTTCCACTCTAACTTGTGATTCATTTTTAGTTTGGAAGTATTTTTATCCAACATTGAATTCACTATCTCACTGTTGATTTCCTCACCACCAGGCAAAACGAATGCGGCACCAATGAAGTGATTTCGAATCAGTTTCAGGAGATGGGATGTGTCGGCAAAAATCCAAACTTTCTGGTCTGCCTTCGAGGGAAAACTGAACCAGCTTTTCTCCGGTGAAATCCCAAGGTCATTCCATACTTTGTTATTCTTACCACCCATGTCATTTACCACTGCAACCGTCCGAATACCAATGCTGTCCAAATGCCGAATAAGGTCGAGGAGAATGTCACCACTCATTTGGCAGTCGAACTCGTAGAAGATGGGCTGTTTCCACTTTTGGGTCAAACCTCTAGCCATAACGACTTGGAGTTGGCTAA
The DNA here is from genome assembly GCA_030068105.1 of Sinentomon sp. SZTP_YWyxl. NCBI lineage: Eukaryota > Metazoa > Arthropoda > Protura > Sinentomata > Sinentomidae > Sinentomon > Sinentomon sp. SZTP_YWyxl. The sequence continues at coordinate 4,825 of JASGXE010010354.1, read as the reverse complement.
ATGGCCCCATAACTTTGTCGTCTTCCAAGTCTATGCACATGCGACTATCAATAGCCATTTCGTCAAAGGACAAAACACACAGTTTATCAAATTACGGGGATGTCCAAACATTTCGCTTCCAGCAGGTCGAAGACAAAGTTCTGGATTCCGGTGGGACACTTCAGCTTTCTGACCCAGCCTTTTAAGGTAGAAAACCCAGGAAGAGGTATTTTAAGTTTGTCTCGTAGATAACAGTACGCCTTATGCGAAAGTGCACGCAGCGTAACGGCTCGACCAAGACACTCAGCATCCCACGATTTTGTTCGTGCTTGACCTCTTTGTAGACATCTGATTTGACTTGCCTAAAAAAATTTTTCCCAGGGCAGATTGGAGCTTATCCGATTCCTGACTGATCCTGTTCTCGACGTAAATCTTGGTGTTGCTAACGTTGCAAATGATGTGTTGCGCTTTCATTTCGTTCAACTGTTGCTTTAAGATATCAATCTGCGTCTTTGCTGCTTCCCGGGCGTTAGATAAGTCTCGTCGAAGCTTGGAATTTTTCTCGCTCACGTCTTCAAGCTTTTTCATTAACACCCGTCTCTCCAACTTCTCCTGCTCGAGTTCAGACAAAACTGCATCCAGCTTGATTCGCTGACTCCGGCTTGCAAACTGAAGGAGATTGACGTAGCCCAACAACTCCAGGTTCTGCTCCGACAATTGATCGCTGGGAACAGGAGAGTCGCACGGAATATCTTCGGTCAAACTCCGTAGAAGCGTTTTCGTTTCTCGTCGTTTAATGCGTTGCCGGCGGTTTACGCACTGTTCAGTCGTTTTCGCATTTGGAAGAGCAAATCCTGGAATTGTCTGATTTGGCACTGCTCCTGGTTTCAATTTCTTCCGAAGGGGTTGGTTTAGCAACTCATTCACGAGATCTCTTTCGAAGTCATCAGTGCTGAAATGCTCAGAACAAATTCGAGCATTTTTGGTGTTGAAAGAGTCCCGCCGTTTGCATTTAGAAATCCAGGCTTTCCGCAAAATGGGATCTTTTGGAAAATGATAGAAGGATAAGATTTCTTCGGGTTTGTCACAGTTTCTTCCACTGCGGTTCTTGCACTCGGCAACTGCGCAACTGCTTGGCATTTTTACAAAACGATGAATTGAAATACACTCCTGCAGGCGCGACAACAGCAACCCTCCAACAACCCATCAGACGAAACTGCTTATATTCCGACACTGCTATTAATTCCTGTTGAATCAAGCAATGTTATCAGGCTTCAACGAAACAAATCCACACATACGAAACACGATGAAATATCCAACAAGTACGAAAAACTCGCTTTTGTAGCGCTCTCTTTTTCGATTAAAGGCGAATTGAAGACAGAAAGTGTTTTCAGGAAAATGAGCAACAATGGTTGAACAACAATGTTTTTTAAAACAAAGAAAATCACGGGAATAGAAATTAAAATTTTCCACATTCAAGCCTGGGTATAGCATAAACCTTGGACCTTGCTCAATTCGAAATTTCCCAAATTTGTCACGAACATCTTGGCTTCGTCAACTGTCTGCTGGCCGCCTCCTGTTTACTTTGCCGCCGATGACGTCACAGGCCTGACGTCACAATCAGCTGCTTCCGAAATTCTTCGAGACTGGCCAACCTGATTATTCTATTAACCTTGACCAGAAGTATCAAATTCTGTTCTGTGCAGAGGAAGAGCTACTCGTATTTGTGACGGCCGAATTCTCATTGCAATTCACCCTCAGGTCAACTCAATAGAGCCAAATCAGCAACAGATGCATCTTTCACGACAATGGAAAAGGAATAATCGGTGTGCACAGAAATGAAATTTTCGCAACGTACCCATCAACACATCATTCCATCATTTCATTACATAGGCGTTAAAAATGAATATGACGGTGGTGAGTTACAGTGGGGAATACGGCCATTTTTAAGTGAAGTTGGATCGTTTATTTGAATTTTTAAACAGGCTTTGAAAAAGGATTTTATGGAAATAAATTAATTTAAGTTGGGAAATCTTAAAAACTTGACATTCATTATTTCATATGAGGATTGGAAGCCAAAATCCATGAAAATTTAAAAGTCGAACTCTGATATCGGATTGAGAATATTTCGTTGGGATTTTGGTCAAATAAAAATTTCCGCGTGTTTGGTTGATCCTCTAACCTATTCTAACTGTCTGGGGTCATCCAATTTCAACAGGATTTCATGCAGTCTCACGCCTTACACGAATGTCATGATTTTTGCGGCGCATTTTTGCCATCGAATCTGAATGGCGCCTGTGTTAATAATGAACTCCAATGCACACCCAAGGAATCCTTGATCACGGCAATTTCTGTGAACCTAAGATTGATGAAATTCAGAAAATTTGCTAAGAGGATCACTCCAAAAACCATGTGCGCATGATAATAACCCATAATTTTACGGATTAATTAAAACACAATTCATAGCTGTCACCCACCGGACGTAGCTACAAAGTGTTCGTTAACGTTTCGTTGGTTTTTTATTGGATCGTTGTCTTGGAAACGTTATGCTTTTTGGTTCGGGTTTGTTTAAGATAAGCATGTCTAGCTTAGGTTAGGTTGTGTTAGTTTAGTTTAAGCTAGGAAGTCAGTTTTGTTTAAGTTAGAGCCTGTGTCAGACCGTTAAAAAAGTGGTGTTAGGGTTTTTCCACATTTTCATTTTTGATAATTTATTTTTCAATATTCCGATATGCGGCTTACACGCAGTTTGCCGCAGACAAGTCTGGCAACAGTGCGATCTGAGGGAGTGTTAACATTGCCTGCCAAATAGGCTTTTATTGAAGGATTTATCTCGAGGACAAATCATTTTCCATTTGTGTGCGCCACACAAACCGGTCATGATCGGAAGCGACAATTTAAATGCCGGCAAACGAAGCTAAAAGAATCAGAAAAATAAACTTACTCCTTGAGGTCAAATTCATCCGACGTCAAGTTGGATTTGGTTTTGAGTTGGAATGTCAACTTTCCAGTGACGTCGGGTTGACCTTCTCCAATCGTAACGGTCAATTTGTGGAGGATCTCTGTTTGAATAAAAAATTATACGGACAGCAGTTTTAGGAAATGGTTGATAGACTTGATCATTCAGGGCAAATTGACGATGAATCTTCAACAGAGATTCAGTCACAAAAACAATGATGACTCCCAAACAGAGATGGACCCAGCTTCGTTTTCTGCAAAATTCATTTGATTTCATGCTAAGCAGGTTGCGTTCTTTAAGAATAATGCCGATGTTTTGTTTCGATGTCAGCTGGAATTCAAAGAGGGAATTGTTGAGGCTTGCGCCTCCCCGCAATGTATCTTTCCCCCCGGAGAATATGCGTAAAGCATAGCGAATACCCTAAGATGGGCCTAATTTTCCGAAACATGATGCCTGTAGCCGTTCGTGATGGCATAATTCGGTGTCGTTCAGAATGGATAAACGTGGTCTTAGACATTTTGCTTGATGTTCTAAATGTCAACCATTGCGTTTGTCAATTTTTCCAAGAAGATCTGCAGAAAATCTGACAGCCCGTTTAACTCTGTTCGAGAGTCATTATTGTTTTTGTGACTGCACATACCGGGTGTAACATCAAGGAAGTCGAAAACCTTCTGTTGGTACTTTGTTTCTGAGGTTCATAGGACACTTTAATGTGGTTCCTAACTTCAGTGTTTTTTTTTCTGTTGAAGCGAAGTGGAAGAACTCAATGCCATGTCTTAAGGAATAGGCACGTCAATTTTACACAGAAACAGGACTCTCCAGAAGTGTATAAGACTTTTTCGGACGTTATTTGAAACATGCTGGTGGTAATGCGACGTGAGGAATTTCAGATACGGGCACATAGGTGCTGTTTTGCGCGTTGGTTTCCGGGGCCTGCTACATTCCGGGCATCAGCTGATTCAAATTCTCACTGACTGCAGAAAGGTGAGCTCGACGTGGTCTCGAAGTGGAAGTTTCCCCGTTTCGTTTTCTCCGTCTCATATCCAAGCCGGATGCAGTCTTCGTCATTCTCGCAGAGGCTGTGGCAGGATCCACTGAAATTTGAAAGAGAAGAAAATGTTCGTGATTCAGTTTTTTTCGGAAACACAAAAACACACGGCACGGTGTAACCCAGAAATAACACGTGGTAACAGAAAAATAGAAGCACAAAAAGTAACACGTGGTATCACAAATACGAGTGTATCAATTGGGAACATAAAAATAACATATTACAACATATAACAAAATAACACGTGGTAACATAAGAATAACACCTACTAACACATAAACAAGACGTGCTAACACAAACGAAAACGTGGCAACAGAAAAATAACACAATTTTATCAATATCGTGTTGTCCACGATATTGACGAAAAGCATGGTGGTCCATTAAGGGATGAAAAATCAGCTCATGAAGCAGAGTTTGCAAAGATTGAAAGTTGAAGCAAATGAGAGGCCCTGGGGAGTGAGTTCCAATCCCGAAGTGTTCTCGCAAATAGATGGAATTGTGGGGTTGAACCTTATCATGTGTAGCGTGTATTTGAAGGCGTGCGATCTGTCACCGAGAAAGTGCTGGCTGGTATTTCACGGCAGGAACTGGCAAGAGTAAAGCGAACCTTTGAGAGCCCAAAGCCGCCTTTCTGTCCTTCTTTGAGAAAGAGTTCCAAGGGCGAATTGTTTGCCGCGGAATTCTCAGCATGGGTTGAATTTTTCCGCAACTGATGCATTAGTCTTCCCAGATAGGTGAACTATTCCAAGGCTTATTGCTTGCCGTGAAATGTTCATGGGGGTGAAATTTTCAGGGGGTTAACTTTTCCTCGGCTGATGCTGCGGAATTCCAGGCGCGGAATA
>JASGXE010010353.1:0-12883 GCA_030068105.1 Sinentomon sp. SZTP_YWyxl | reverse complement strand
CCGAGAGTGAGTTGGATACATTTGTCACAACATCCTCCACGAAAGCATGTGCTCCGGCAAATTTACATAAGCCAATGGCCTCTTTGGATAACGGAATCGTGCAGAAACCCTGACCTCCGGTTCGATTCGGTGCGGAATTCAGCTGGAAATCGAAACTGCGAGGGTGGAAAAAATTTGGCACTGAATCAAGAATGTGCAGAATGTGCTGCTTCCTTCCAAAGGCGTTGCAAAAAAATTCGGAGCTTGCGAAGTTCCACAGGAGGCAAGGAATCTGGGACCCCATAATTTATCCAACCAATAATATAACGCCCCCTAAAATATGCCAATTCAACCCCGGATTGCCACTGTGGAGGAGCCTGTTGCTTCAGGTGGACATGGCGCTCTTCGATAACCCACAGAGAAAGGGAAACGAAATATGGGTAGGTTTATGGGAGGAAGAGAAGGGCAAATTACGAATTACAGAAGGACGAGCCCAAATCGGAGTGCATGAAGACCGAAAAGCCCTTTCAGGAAACCAAAGGAGTGAAGTCCTCGCCCGATATTAATTCTAATTAAAAAGGACGCAACCATACAAATTTGAGAAGCAGTGGCTTTGTGGCATTGGTGGCCATCGGGATCCACCGCTTCTGATATCTAAAAGGTGCTGGGGAGTGGCACTGCCTGGAAAAGTCAGCAAAATTGGAGGGAAGCAGAACTGGCAACCGCAAACAGAACGAGATACCAAAAGTTGCAACTTTTTGCAACGGCAGTTGCAAGTGGAAACGGTTGCAGCCGCCTGCAGCATACAGTGCAGTGACTTCCGTGGCTGTTATCCGAGTCGCCGTTGCGGAATGCGTGTCCTGGCGTGGCTGCAAAACGTCTGCCGACTACAATTCCCGCCAAAATCCTTCGAACATTGGAGCTCATTATTGTCACAGGAGCCATTCAGAATAAATGGCAGCATGCACAGCAAAAACATGATATTCGTGTGAAGCGTGAAACGGCATCAAGCCCTGTGGAAATTGGATGTCCCCTTGTTTGACCTGCCTTTTGTAATTGCTCCTACACGTCAGAGGAATGTTGGTGGACGCTGTACCACCATAGCACGGACTCGCGTGGAATAAGAGAGGTCAAAAGGAAACGGACGGGAAAACTCGGGATGCATCCGAATGCGTCAGATGCACGAGGCGCGGGAAAGCATCGCGGGAGTCGGCAAGTGCTTCAAACTAATTTCCCTCCCCATTCAGTCGGTCCCTCACAACCAGCATTCTCCCCCGACAACAATGTCAGGTTTCAGTGCATTTTCGGAAATATTCGACTGCCGCTTGCTTTTCCTGGTCAATTGCATCGGCCTGCTTCCTGGGCGCAAGCTGCGATGGCCAAAATGGGACATGCGCGAAGCTTTCAATTTGGCCGTTTGTGGTGCAGCCCTTGCTTGTTCCGATCAGTGTCGTCCTGCAGCTCGGGCCACGGGGAGGATGTGACCTCCGCTTGATGGAATCCGCGACCCAAACATGCGCAAAAATCATTCGAAATCAGGTCGTGGTTCATACTTTGTCCCCCAGGCAGAAAAAACGGCCCCAAAACATTACTCAAAGACTCAAACCCCGATCCCCCCAAAAAAGGTCGAAACGGCGCTGGGCCTTACCGCCTGTGAAACCATTCATGGATGAAGCCGTGAAGAGGGCCGTTCAAAACTCGCTGTAAACTCGACCGGATGCATCTCGTTTCAACTCTTCCTTCATCGAAAATGCCGGAAAACAGCAGCGGCAACATTTCGGAGCCGACGCCTTTCAAAATTAAACGAACAATTAACCCAAAAATAGTTCTTCAGACAAAACCCAAAACCGGGAAAAATAAATGGGTTAAAACTGGAGATCACGGGGAATTGGGGCTGTGTGTTACATCCTTCGTCGGCTGCTTGCGTGCTTTGATGCATTCCTTCTTTCCTTGAAAGGCCACCAGCAAATTTCACGTTCCCTGATTTTGTTTTGTTTCGCCGAGACATTGCATTCGACCGAATGGGTTTGGGGCAAAACGAGAAAACCTCTGTCAGTCTTTGTTTAAAAGAAATCCACGGCATTCTAATTTGCACGCATTCGATCCCAATTGGTGCATCTAACTGCTCCCTGCTCAATTTTGGACCTCTCAAATATTGTGGGAAAACGGAACTGGACCCCCGCGGCCCGCGGGTGAAATTCAAAACAAACAAGTCTCAATTCGCTTTATTCTTGCATTTGAAAATCATGTGGAAGCTAAAAACAATGATAAATTGCGTGGAAAACCCCGCACATTCATATTTTGTCGAAAAAACAAAACAAAACAATAAAAAATGCAGGAAAATAGCCTTTTCGAAAAAGTGGCACCCTGAAAATTCTCATTGATTCATGAAATCAATTCAATTAAAAAAAAAACGCATTTTCAAAAATTTCAATTCTTCGGCAAAAACTTGTTGTTTTTTTTTTGAAAATCGCCAGCAGGTAAATCGGCGCTCGAGTCGCCTTTTCAACATTAAATTTGGCTTCAATGCAGGAAATTGAGCCGCAGAATCGGAAACGGTGAATGGCGTCCTCGCGAATGAAGTGCACAAATGGAATGTTCGCTTTCGCATTACTTTTGGTTATTGTGTTATTGAATGCGTGCACGTGCGTTGCGTTCCATTCAATGTTGGACAAAAATTATAATTGTGTCGTTATTGCGAGCTTGTTGTTCAGGACCAGCGGGTATTGGGGCTGTCGTATCAACGAGAATGAGAATCGGAAAGCCATTGAAGCTTTTGAAACATTGCAAACAATGAAAATGCAAGGCGAATAACAAGTGCACTGCATCCGCTATTCATTGAAACATTATGCAGCTCAACCACACCCCACACCATAGATCATATTTTATGATTTGGAGGAAAAGGGGACGGGATGCTGAGTCAGAATGGATGAAATATCAGGGTTCAATGCAAAGTGGTGGACCTAGAAGGGCGCGGAAGGAGTTTCCTGCGTCCCCACGGCACCGGCTACAATGTGCTTTGGAATTTCCTGGATCAAAATTGGTGGAAACCTTCCCTGAGAAATTGTGAAGCAGGCAAATATGATATTGCCGTTGGGATGAAGTGCTTCGATAAAAACCAATTCGGAAATATTTCATGGCATAAAGTGGTTTTTTCGATTGCCTGGTTCTGGTTCGGTCACCAATTTATCTGTATACCCGGATGATGTCCGCACCGAAATTTCCCAGAAAGGAAAAACGCTAAAGAAGTTGCTTCTCAAGTCCCCATCAACTGGAAATTGATTCGATGGAGGCCTCAATAAGCGACACCGCCAGTTCCATCTCCCAGCGGTCAGCATGTGGCGCAACCTTTTTTTTTCAATCGGGAGGCGAACCGGACGGTCCCGTTACCGAGCATATCGTTTTCCACAACAGCGTTCTTCTTCAACCGGACTGTTCCGTTTCTCAGCATGCAGTTTTTGCAGAACAGGGTTTTTCTTCAATCCGACGTTACCGCTTCCAGAATGCAGTTTCACAGAACAACCTTCTTCTGCAACGGTCTTCCCAGCATTCTGTTTCACACGGCAGCCTTCTTCAACCGGACGGTCCCGTCCTCCCAGCATTCTGTTTCGCACGACAGCCTTCTTCAACCGAACGGTCCCGTCCTCCCAGCATTCTGTTTTGCACTACAGCCTTCTTCAACCGAACGGCACCGTCCTCCCAGCATTCTGTTTTGCACGACAGCCTTCTTCAACCTCGCTTCAACTTCAACCGAACGGTCCCGTCCTCCCAGCATTCTGTTATACACGGCAGCCTTCTTCAACCGAACGGTCTCCCGTCCTCCCAGCATTCTGTTTTGCACGACAGCCTTCTTCGTCCGGACGAGCCTCCCAGCTTTCATTTTCACAGCCTTCTTCCACCTGACAATCATGTTCCCAGCATTCTGTTTTTTACACGGCAGTTTTCTTCCTCGTGAACTGTCTGTGGATGTGGCAAAATTAAATCACCCTGTGGTGTTGTAACAGTGCCTTTTGACATGCTTTGCAAAAGCGACACTTGTTATTCCCAAGTCGACTTTGACTTTTAATCAAACGCATGCACAGACACAAGGGAGCAAATATATGGGGGATGTAGAGAGTACACAAAACAGGCCTAAAACTGCACATTTGCCATTCAATGCGACACCATTGTTATTTTTTCATGCTATGCCACTAGTATGATGGAAGAATGGGACCTGCAAGTTCAGAGGAAGGAATTGTGGGTTTGTGTGTCCCATTTTACCCGCAGGCCATTCATAATGCACGCTTTTCAATGCGCGCTTTCACCATTGCGTATTTGCAACATCAAGCAGGGGGCCTCTTCCAGGCTATTTCAGCATCATGGAGATAGACGGTTTTCACTCTGAGAAGGAACTAATGTCTCCATTAATATATGAACGCAACAACCGTTTGTACCGCTTGCTTGCCAAGATACAGAGGGTCTTAAAAATCTCTGCCCAGCCGGCAACGGTACCAAAAGGCGAATCGCTTCTCGACTGTGGCACAGTAGGTAACAAGGATGCCGACGGGTCGCTTTGGAATTGATAGACTAGTTTTGGGTTGCATAGGAGAGCGGAATTATCCTGCATTCAGAAATTTTGCATAAATTGGTGAAACAACACGATACCCAGCGTCGGTCCGCTGTGGCCCAGTGGTTAAAAACGTCGGATTGATGCGCTTGCACCCGTCGATGTAGTTTTGGGGTCCCGGGTTCGAATCCCATCAGTTCCAAATTTTTTCCAAGAGGCCATAAAAATTTTTTTGATCAAAATTCTTTTTTTCGATCACATTGGGTCACTAAAAGACCACGTAAGGTCTGGTAAAGTGAGGTTAAAAAAGTTTCCGCGTTCAAAATGCAATCACAAAACAGCCACCCAGAACTGGTTTACCATTTCAAATATTGCCGACGGGTCGTGAAAACTGTCAATAGCAGTCGTCTGCCACAAAGCAGACAACCCGATCTTCAGCCTTGTCGTCCCGAGACTCCTGCCAACATATCCTCGTACCTATATGTATCCTAGGATCATATAGTGTATCAGTATCACAGGCTATCAGGCTGAAGGCTACCAATAACCAAACGCAGAAGAAGCACATTGACATCCGAATTGCTTTGCTTAAGGTTTCAATGCCCCGGATGCCATGACGATGACTGATCTGTAATCACATGCTGACGCAATACACCAGGATCGAAGTGCAGGCTTGAACAATGAAAATTGCAATGTATTATTAGCCTGAGCATCAAGGGTAGTTCTGATAAAGTCCTTTTGTTTGTGCCAGTCCAGGGAGGGATCACGTCACTTTTAGCATTTTCGGCAATAAATCGAGATGTTCCAGCCAGAAGAATGGGATTTTCAGAAGTCGAGGGCCGAGGGGTGATAGGACGCAAGTTCGAAGTGGATTTTCATTTTTGCACTCTGACGCAGAGTCAAGAGAACTTCCCAGTTGGCCATTGCAGCGCTCATTGTGAGGAAGAAAAAAGATCTCGCAAATGGGAATCGAACCAGGGTCCTCTGGGTCCTTTAGCGTGTATCGCGGTTGATCCTAACCAGGCCATGCATAGCGCGGAATTGCCAAGAGAAGCCACTGCGGACCTTTTTCCAAGCATGGTATCGAGAAAAATTAGTCGATGAACAATCCAGGAAAAAAGCCTGAGCACCGCGGGTGCGGGGTATGAAGGCCAGAGGTGGAAAGGCGAGAAAATCCAGTCCCCAAGGCTCCGTTAAAACTTAAACTACGGTCGGCTCAGCATAACTTTGGCGATGCAGATAACGAGCGAGACCGTAATCAAAAAAGGAAGAAAAAGTGGGCGTTCTTGAGTGAGGAGTTGGAGGGAAATCCAGGAAAAGGGGAAATCTGAGGCAATTCGCAGGGAAAAGCCCGAGGTGGATTAACGTGAGGCAGCACGGGATTGCCGGAATGAACGAGGAAGAGTGAATGAGGAGGGAAAAGAGGTGGAATGAGGGGCAGGGAGAGGGGAGTTAGTGAGAGAGGAGTTAGAGGATGGAGATCGAGGGAAGATGGGCGGAGGGAGCAAAATGGCCGGAGGACATTTGAATGCCGTATTAAAATTCAAATGAACTGTGCAAAGAAATGCGCCAAAGGGAAATGCAGAGAGGAAAGACAAAAATATGCGAGGTTTGGGAAGATTGCGAGAAATTTGCAGTTTCCAGGAAAGCGCATAAAATACCCAAAACCGGGGGAAACCGAAGGGAGACCGTGAAACAGAGGCTGATGGGAATGCGGCAACAGGAGAATGGGTATACCCACAGTGGTACAGTGTTGACAAAAATAAGCAATGGGAAGCCTGGAACACGCCTGGACATCGGTGCTGACCCTCAGCAAACTTGGTGCAACGGTAAATCAGCAAAACATTTGTTGCGTTGACGTTCCCGCTTTCCAACTCCGAACCAAACACTCAGAACCTCTCCTCTTGCGATAAGCATTGATATGGTTTTTCATCGATATGGTTTTTTTTCTTCTTTTTTTTTCTGTTCACAAAACAAGTTTCCACTTACCCTGTTTCAAAGGAATGGAGAATTACCACACCAGAATGCAAGACAAGAGAGAACGGCAAATTGAGAAGCCGCAAGGAAAGTGATTGAAAATGAAGCGTCGGTCGAGTTCGCGCATCCTCGTTTGCTTCGCTTGTGCTCTGCAAAAAGACCGTTTCGCGTTTTGGTTTCTGGACATTGAACTCATCAGGTTCCCGGCAGGTCCTTTCAGTTGTAAAGATTTGCAGGTGCGGATCAAGGAAATCAGATGTTCAATTCATCAAAAATGCTGCTGAAAGTTTGGGCCAGAAAGCCCCTATTATGCGCACTCTTTGTTGATTTGCATAAAGCTTTTGACGTCGTCCCCCAATTCATCACACCTACACAAACAAGGGTCATGATGCTCATGAATTCCCGACTCCTTTGCATTGCGATAGATTTTGAGAATGACATCTTGTGAAGTCGTAAAAGCAAAAACACTCGTTTCCAAACAGAAACATCAAAACGACAACCAGAGATTCGAAGCAACAAGTTACTGGCGGGTATGGGATTAAAAGAGTATCTCCCAAGGTTTAAAAATGCTGTCAATGCCCAAGGAATTCTTCGGAAACTTTTCGAAGGTTTCAACCGCTGATGGATTGGATAAGAATGAAGTTGAAGAGATGCGAAGGTCCAGACGAAATCTCTCCCACGCGGATGATGACGGTGCAATAAAAAGTGTAAGGAAAGAAAGTGTGTCGAGTTGGCTGACCCATATGGTTTTGCTAGAGTAATTGACAAAACAGGAATTTTGTACTGTTCACCGCCGAGAAAATGTGGACCAACTCCGTTTCGTCGGAAATCGCAATTTCAACAGTCGGCCAATTTGTTTCAAGTTGGCCGACCTCTGTTGAGAAGAAGATATTCTCGGTTCTCGCGAAAAGATATTCTCGGTTCTAGCGAAATTCGAGTAACGATATACGAAATTCTTTTTCAGCGGTACTTTGCGACACAGAATAGGTGCAAAATTCTTGTCCAGCACGATTTTTAGTGTCGTTGACGGTGTTGAAATTGCGAATTCACGGCGAAATGGAGTTTGCGGAAAAAAAAAAACAAATTTTCATTGACGCTTACGGTGCAAAATGATGTGTTCAAAATTCCTGTTAACATAGTGTTTCCCAAAAGTCACTTGACAACCCCTGCTATTTGCAAGTTTTGAATCTTCTCTTGCGGGGCTATTTCTTCGGATTTCAGGTTCAGATTGGGCAGGCTGCCTGCTGAAGGTGTTATCCATTTGAATTTGAACAAACTCTACTCCAAAGCTTCCAGAGTTGCTTCAAAACTGCAATGCACTTTTCTGGGGATGTCAAGTGACTTTTGGGAAACCCTGTATAGGCAATTTCGCTGGAGAAAACGTCGGTCGGCCAACTTGACACACGTTCGGGAACACTTGTTTGCATTTTTCTCCGAACCACCTTCGCGTAACTTGGCCTGTTCTTGCCCTGATCCTCACTTGAATTGGTTTCACAATGGAGCAAAATATTCGGATAGAAGAACAAATGCAGCATTCAGTTAACATGTTCAAGCTCCAGTCGGAATACATTACGGCTATTATATGGCCTCCAGATTGCCGCACGGGCATCGGATCACTCCCATACAGCAATATCAGTTCATTTAATCTTTAATCTCCCGGGTTCTCGGGCCAAGCCTCAAGTTTTAACCGAATACTTTTGGTCTGAATCAGAACCCCAGCCGGCCATTATTATGACACCACGAGCTTTTAATCTAAAAACCTTTTTGTTTTTGTTCTAGGTGCCTTTTGTGTGTCTGTCCAGCGGCTATGACCGGCAAATGCTTTCGGGCATGACGCAATGATATAGGCGGCGCCGGTTTCGATGTCCAGTGTCGATTGGATTGCTGCAGGCCAGAGGAATAAGCAAGCCAAGGGCGTCCTTTCGAGGGGGCAGGGAAGTGGCTGCAGCTTAATGAGAAATGCCCCAGCAGTTCGCTTGCCCCTCCGAGCATGTTCTTTTGCCTCGCCCTGGTGGGAAATTTGACCCCCAGAGCACGATTATTGCACTCGAAATTAACTCCAAATTTACAGATTTTTTCAGCTTCCCAGACCCCCCAGTCTGGGACGGTGCCAAACTCTTTTCCTGCGGATCGCCCACCTGCGAAAACTTGAAATAACGCCTCTGAGCAAGTGTCTTGTTGTTCCGGCTCAATATGCATTTGCAGGGAAAGGGTTGAGCGCAGGTGGTAGTAAGCTCCGACCACTCAAAAGCATCTATACTAATTGCGATGCTTGCCTTGGTATTGTGATGCTAGGAAGGTTGCTGAACAGAGGGGAGACACATTTGCTTGGAAGCATGTGGGCAGGATTGTGCATCCAATGAACTAATGGAGAAGGATATGGTATCTGCAGTCCACTATGGGTGCATCTTTCTCGAATTATTATCCGCTTCAACTCCTGTGACCGCATTCCCCATTGCAACTCACCCTCAGGTTTAACTCAATTGAGCCAATTCAACAGACGGATGCATCTTTCAATGCAACAATGGAAAAGGAACAAGCATAGTGCATAGAAATTAAATTTTCGAAGCACAAATCTGTCAACCAAATTGGCTATTGAGTTGAACCTGAGGTTGAGTGACAATGGGGAGTCGGCCAATGGGTTGACCCAACATTTTGGATAAACCCACAACAGTTGGTGTGTTCTGGGGAAGCATTCCGCAACATTTTTCGAGTTTAAAAGGCAAAATTGTGGGCCGAAGTGCTATGCCGAAGTGCAATTTCGTGTGTCCGTGTTTGCCGACAATCGTCAAAAAACTCACTTTCAATCTGCGGCGGTGATTCATTTCACGTGTTTAGCGACCGAAAACCGGCTTTCAATGCACCATATCTGTGGGCCTGATGATGTATAACCGTGAAAACGGAAATAAAAAAAGGTCTAAATATGCAGTCAGCACGCAAAAGTAAGTCTTTATAAGGTCGAAAAGAGTCTGCTCCGCCTATGCGCCTCGGTCTGTGTGAAAAAGAACTTCGCCCAAATGAAAGTTGGAGGTAATTTAGGCCAGGTAAATGCAATATTACATATCCCAGCCGACTGAACGATCGGGCAAAGCGGGCCCACAATGGATGAGATACACCATTGGCTTGAAAACACCGGTATTGAGATTAAATTTCGAAATGTGTTGTCGCAAAATTGTCGGTCGCCTACTTTGAAAGTTTTCGATGGAGGAAAGTATCCGCGGCACTTTGACTTCAGGGGAAAGTTCAAGGGAAATTGACCAGTTTTCTTGATTTTTACAGACGGTCCGCATCATGAGTGCGACACACCTGTTTTGATCAATGGTAAACGAGACTTCACACTTTCTTCTTCCGAAGAATAAATCCCCCGGATATTCTCCTCTCTATGCCGCATAATTCAGAGACAAACAGCGCAAGAATAAAAGAAAGGATGTTCGCAGGAAAATGCCCCAAAAGCCTGCAGAGGAATTCGTCCACACCAGATCAAGCCACTCAGGCAGTTTTGACGCCACATTGCCTTCGATCACATCACCAGAGAGATCTCATTTTGCCAGATATGCTGATGCCAGCCCGCGCCTGCAACGCTACCAAAATCGGCCATGATACCTCGAGATACAGAATACATATATAGTATTTGGCAGGACTAAGATGGCCACTTATGTCCGGTTGCACCAACGTGGATCAAGCTTTGATCTCGGATCAAGCTCTGATCCTGGATCAGGCAATGTTAAAACCCTATGCTTGATCTCGGATCAGTGTTTGATCCGAGATCAGTGCTTGATCCTTGTTGGTGCAACTGGGCATAAGTGACCATCTTGTACTCTGCTCAGTATGAAGTGAACCGCGCAGGCCAACGAGTTGTTTCGAGTCACTTTTCGGGACACCGATGCCCGCAAGCCGACGTTTCACGACATGCCATCGCCATCGGATGATATGATGGGCGCGACTAAAAGTACGAAGTGCTCCAAAAGTTTCACTGCAATAGACTTCTTGTGAGTCACATTGACGCTCTTGAAAAGATACTGTGCTGCACGTTTCATCATGAACGATTATGGCTACACATCCATTGTATCCGCAATGCTCAGTAAGCTCGGGCTCTCACCCCCTGTTTAAGAGAAGGTCAGATAGACGTCTTAGCACCCTAAAAAAGATCCTTAGAGGTTCCCTGCTAATTCCTCTTCCAGATGAAGTTCCAGTGAGTCAGTTCAATGGTATAGCCGCTCTCATGCTAACAAGTTTTTGGTTCCCACTGTGAAGCTGAACACTCATTTCCATTCTTTTTTTCCGAAAACCCTTCTGCAGTGGAATTCTCTTCCCAAGGACTCTTAATTTGATCAGAAATTCCCCTTCTACCAGAGGTTAACTCCATCAAAATGCTCTTATTCTTGTACCTATTGCTTGATTGCCACATAGGCCCTACTGATTTTCTGTAAAATCGTTTCGTCGCCTTTTCAATTAGGTATTAAGTTTTGTTATTGTTGTTCTTTCAAATGTTTGCATTTATATCGCAAGCTGAAACATTAAATACAATACAATACTTGTGCTTTTTGGGGAGAACTTTCAATCTGCAACGACATCTGGTGTGACCAAATTCCTGGACGTGATTTAGGTAAACGTCTCGCTTTTCCGTTCTTTTCTCAATTTTGGCCAACCAAACCTGCCCCATCTCATTGCCTGCAGCGTGTTGTCAACTTCTGGTTGGTCGTCTGTTATTTGTTGTCAATCCTACTGCTTGTTATCCGCCTGTAAGCAGGGCGCGATTTGTAGGGGGGTTCGGGGGTATTACCCCCCAGTTGAAAAATATTTCACCCAAAATATTATATGCCTAAATATGGGTATTTTGCCCAAAAATTGCGGTGTACCCCCCCCCCCAGTTAACTTTCAACAAATCGGTCACCGCCTGTAAGGTAAGACTCGAAAAACTTGGGATTTTATCCCGACGCCGATCATCAGTGATTTTGTGGCAAACCATGTATAGTGGCGGCGGAAAAAGATTACTCATACATGTGTTTTTCCCATTTGATTGTTGCCTCCGAAACTTTTTTTTCTTTCTTTTTACTCTTATGCATTTGGTAGAAATTAAAGAGCCAAGTTGCAACGGAGCTTTCTAGAGGTGTCAGATTTTGACATCAGTGATGAAAGAGGATCTTTTATTTCTACAGCATGGAGTTTTTGCTAAAATCTCAAGAATGGAAATTTTTCACATGTACGGGTAATCTTTTTCCGCCGCCAGTATATACCTACCTCTGCGACAAAGTTGGTTCAATCCAGTGAAGCATGCATCTGCAGGCCTCGGAGGAGTATCGAATAGACAAATGCAGTTGTTAAATGGAAACAAAAAGTACCCCCTTTTCCAAATTGAAGCTCTTGATAGATTTGGGCCCCGCAAGGGGAACAGTCCAAATTTTCACCGAAATACCGGAATTGGTGGACAATTTACCTTTCTTGGAAATTTAAAAACCCCAACCTAACCAACCTAAAATTTCCTTACCATCCATTAATTTTATTTCCCGGCGTTTGGCTTGGGTGAAAACTTGCCGTTCAGTTTTCAATGGGCAATTGAAGCCCCAAAGTTCCACCGCAACCGGAGGACTCCATAGCATCACCTAAATCATCACCAGTTGAATCGTCATCACCAACAGGCATCCTCTATACGTCGGAATGAATCCGGAAAACTGGCTTTTATTTCCAGTTTAAATTTCTTGAAAATGGCTTTAAGGATTATTTTGCCAACCATGTTTTTATTTATCCAAAGAAAAGGCTCATGGTGAAAAATAAAGAATGCCCTTACGGGAATAAAAATGGCCCTCCAAACTTTTGAAAAATTTTCAAACGTTGAAAAATCAAGACAGCGATTGAGAGAACCGGAAAAGTTGGCAGTTGTGTATGTGCATGGGGCCCTGAAGAAAAAATGCGAGGGCGTGACAAAAGTTCTATCTTCGCATAGGTTTTCCGACCTATGCGAACACCACAAGGGCTTATACCCACCCCAAGAGCACGCAGCAATTTTGACACGAAGTCAATTTCAAAGTTTTAAAAAACATGTTTTGAAATTTTATTGTTTCCTCGAAAAAAGAACGACGCTTTTATGAAATGAAGAGTTCGCCAAAACAATTCGAACACAATGAGAAATTCAATTTCAATACACAAACAATTTACATCCAATTATGCAATTACCATCCAATTTCAACAGGGCTTTTTGCTTTTCACGCGTCACACGAATGCCATGTGTTGATGCGTCGCATTTTTTGCGTTTGAGTATCTGAGCTCTTTCTGTTCGAAGATTTTGGCGGGCAATGTAGGCATATGCATATTTCGTCGCACATGTGGACCTCTGCGCAGAAGATGTTTTTGTTTATGGCCGGATTAGAGCTCGCAAGTTCTGAG
>JASGXE010010352.1:0-14936 GCA_030068105.1 Sinentomon sp. SZTP_YWyxl | reverse complement strand
AAATTTGAACAGTCGCATTTTTTCCATGTATGAGGACATTAATTCAGCCGCCACTATACTTTTGGTATCCCATCCAAACCGTTTTGTTTGCAGCGCAGAGCGAAGGGATTTGGATTTTTCAATGTAATCTCAGAAAAATCTGTAAAATGGATATTTATTTTTTTGACAATGACCCAAGGCTGTCAGCAGAAAACGTTGACGTAAAGGGAAGGGGGGCACTGATGGGCGGCGAGCTGGGAAATGTCAGCGGCACGCAGGGCCACGATACACTGAATTTTGAAAATGAAGACTGAAGGAGTGAACCAATTTCGATTCTTTCTAGGTTGGGAGAAGTGAAAGCTTTCTCTCTCCCCCCGGCTCGGACGGACAGTGGAGGATGGCTAGGTGTGTATGCTGCGAGTTGCGCAACTGGTGGCTAGAAGGGGGGAGAAATATCAATAAATTAAATTGTCCCACGTGCCCTGTGCCGATGTGATGTTGAAACTGGGATACCTGCTGTATTGCTCAGTGTGTGTATGGGCCCCAACGCACTAAGCGCCGCAAAGATATCCAAAAGATTGTTGGTTGATGACTTTGGTCATCGTTGATGAATGTCATTCCGGACTCTTATGCCCGGTTCGTCCGACTAGAGTTAACTTTTTAACACTGGGTTAAACCCTTAACCCGAGTTAATCATATGATTTTAACATTGCTTAACTCGGTTAGGGTTTGACACAAGGTTGAAAAGTTAACTCTCTTTGAAGAACCGGGCACAAGTCGATTTGTTAAGACAATGGGGGCTGGATTTGCTCAAAAGTCCAACAAGCAAACAAATGCTCATGCCTTTGCTCGGACAAACGAGATGAGTTTAACCGTCCAACTGCGTGGGTCCTTCAAACTTAAATGTTACAAACACTTGGCTTTCTTCGCAGATCCTCCAAGCGTGAAGTTACTTACACTTAGAGAACAGGCCAACCTCTTGCTTCGATCTATTTTTGCACAAACAGATGCCTTGCCAATATTATATCCTCTGCGCTTCGTTCCAATTTCCTGCCCTGTTCCTTTTAACAAAAAGAAACTCGAAATAGGCAATAGGCCTGCCGCTACATAAGCTACATAATCGGAACTAAATTTTCGTTCGTTCGTTCGTTCCTTTCGCCTTTGAGAATATACGGTCGCCTTCCTGCCTGTATTCATTTTCGTTCAGTTGCCTTGAATTGGGGGCCACATTCACATCGATTGAATTTTCTTTCTTTCTTTCTTCCTCCGTTATAAAATAATCGACTTCAACTTTCAATAGGTGCAGCTGCGGTTCCACCTGCGGATGGGAGGCGTGGAGTCTTTTAGAGAGGGTAGGAGGAAAGCGAGGATGGAGAGGGGAAGAATTTTGAGGAACAACTTGGGAGGGAGCGAAATATGGAGCAGGGGAGGGGAAGATAAGTGGAGGCAATCGAAACGCTGGTGGGAGGCAAGGAAGCATGACCTGAGGAAGAGATTGATGGAAGAGTGGCGGTCGGAGAGGAAGGGATGACGGGCAAGGGGATGTGGTGGTACGGAGGTAAGGTGCAAGGGGAAGGGCGACACAGCCAGAAGAGTGGGGTCAAGATGGTAGGTTTCAAGGAGGGATGACATCCCTGTCGATGGGGGATAAGAAGGGAGCGAGGGGATGATGAACGGTAGAAAAGGGATCTAGATGGTGGGATGAAAAGAGGGATAGCATCCCTCGGGAGGGGATGATACGGAGATGGGCAGGGAGGGGATGAGGGCCAGCTGGAATAGGGGTTTAGAAATTCCGGAAGAATGAAAATTTCATAATCGTGTTCCGTGACGTTGATTTCCCATTGTATCAATGCCCTTCCCGCGTTTTTCTGTTCTTCACCCCTCCCTCATTCATCCACCCTTACCGCTCAACGTTTCAACCCCCATTTGCAATTGCTTTCAAGTGCGTTTGTTCGCTGTTTCTGTTGCAACCTTTTGAACACGCATTCGGGATAAGATGTAACAAAAGAAATGAAATGCCAATGATTGGCCGAATTCTTAAACGAAGAGGATCGGGGGACTGGGATAGAACGGACTGAGGCAGAAGTGGACTGAGGTAGAAATGGACTGAGGCAGAAGTGGACAAAGGAGGGAGTTTTGGAGGGAGTTTTTGCATGGAGGTGGTAGCTTACACCTGTCCCAACTTAACTTAACCTAACCTGACATAACCTAACCCGGAGAAATGAAAAAAATCAGCCTCCAAAAATGCAAAAATTCTGCCTCAGTTCGTTCTGCACCAGTCACCGGTCCCAAACGAAGATCAAAATTTTTACCCGCGGATTGTTTTACCTAATTTTGATGCCATGAATGACGATCAAATACTCGTCATTTCTCATAGAAAAGGATTGACGGCGTTTCAACAGCTTTTACTTGAAGCCGCGGATAACGTCTGCAGCGATTTAAACGTCAATCGGTTTCAGTTGTCAAGCTTTGAATTTTGAACGGCGATCATCTTTTCCTTCGTTTATGAAATCGTGCCTATGTATGACACATTTATTTTCGACAAGTTGTGTGTGGGTATTCATCGCTTCAAATGCTATCCCATAAATCGCAGGAGAATTTGGCGAAAAGAGAAGGCTTAATTTAGCCATATTCACCAGCTAAATTCAAGGTGGCGACAAGGATTCGCAGCACTCGCGGCTTTGGCAAGCTTGCCGGATAATTGTTTGAGGAATCTTTTTGACGCACAGTAGGTACGTGGTTAATTGGGACCAAGAGCTGCGGGCTTTGCAAGATTTCGGACACCGAAGTTTTGCGGAAATAAGATTTTCCTTCTGCATGGTTGGCTTATTTTTGCGTCGTAATTTTCCACCTGTGTGTGCACAGCGCCTTTTAGAACCTGTTGTTTTTTGTGTTGCGCATGTGGGGCAAAGGTACAGTCTTTATATTCTGCCAAATTCAAGCTCTTTGTTTTGATCGTCCTTCGTCCCAATTCTTGTTGCACACCCTTGCAATTTCTGGAGATGAAAATACCGGCAAATTTATCTCTCATTAAAACATCTCGACATTTTCAGAATTGGATATTGTCAGGAATGACAGGTCGCATAATCCTCTGCGAATGACGCCGCTTTTTAGAGCTGGTTTTGAGATCCCCTGGGGCAATTCCCGAAATGTACCTTTTGTGTCAAACGCACTCCTGTAGCTGTGTTTTGAAAGTTGGAGTTATTTTCAGCGTGAATTGCAGCATAACTTGCGTAGATCATCGCAGCAGAGATTAAAAAGTCTGCGAATACGCTTAGCGTCAGTGTTGGAAAATCCCGGTAAACTAATTGTGCAATACTTTCCACTGAACTCTGCAGGGAAGAATTGCAAATTAGAAGAATTTAATGAACTGCGAAATGATGCAATGGAATGGGGCGCATGGAAACAAAAAAAAAACGAATTTGGAGAGTGAGGTATTCGCCAGAAGTATTCGAACACAGAGTTACTCTCCCCGCCAACAGTTTCGAACGCAGGCGTTCATTGTCAACTCAGGATCCGATAATTTCTGAATAGCACTCAGCGCCGAAAACACGTGACGTTCGTGTGACGCGTGAAACCAGGTCAAGCTCTGATTGGAAACTGGAATGCTCTGGAATTGGGCATGCCTTTGGAATTTCGCCAATGTTTGGAGACTTCTGACAGTCAGTATGCCCAACCCAACAGCATGGAAAATATGGGTTAAACGAAAACGATGAAATGGGTAATTTTGAAAAGGCGGGGACTCGAAAGTGGTGCATAGTGGATTTGAGGAAATGCGAAATAACTCAACACCAGACGACGTGAACAATAAAATTTCATCCTCCACGACGAACATCTCATTTTCTCTGAGATTTCTGACCATGCAGCAAACGAGAGGACATTTTATCAGCTGTGTTCTCCAGTGCAACTCACCCTCAGGTTCAGCCAAATAGCCCATTCAATGGAGAGACTTGTGTTGCGAAAATATGATTTCTATGCACAACGCTTACTCCTTTTCCATTGTTGCATTGAAAGATGCATCCTTCTGTTGAATTGGCTAATGAGTTGAACCTGAGGGTGAGTTGCAATGGGGAGTATGGCCGTAGGATACCCCGGTGGGTAACAACGGAATACTGTATCCAACCGTTTTCTCACCGTCGCTGCTTAAACGCATCTAAAAGTAGGGCAGTTTACAGAAATATTGTGCAATCATTTGACAGTGCTTTTACGTGTTTGTACAGCTATTTACAAAAATTCTTTGACACCAAATAGATGCATTAGCATCAACAATCTCGTAAAGCAGATCCCTTCATTACCTCAGTTGGCAAGAAGCAATAATAATTGGCCTGTCTACAGGCCAAAGAAGAAGGCCTATTGCGAGGACTGCTGCCGACTGCAGGCCATGTGACAACATCAAATGCAGGCCATGGTGCTGCTGCCATCTTCGATGGTGATGGGTCTTGACGAGGGTTGCTTCTGCTGATGACGTCAACATGGCATCCGTGACGTTGACATCAGAGCCTTCAAACTGATGCGTGTCGCAGTTGATTGTGGCTGAAAAAAGGAAAGTTTTCATTGTTCTTGTGGATGAAATCGTGAGCTTTTTCAATCATCCAGGTTGGCATTCACTAATTTCGCATTCATTGATTTCAAATGCATTAACTGATTCAGCATGCACTGGTTTGCATTCACTGATTCGGCATTCACTGATTTGGCACTGACATATTTGGCACTCACTGATTTGGCACTCACTGATTTGGCATTCACCGATTTGGCATTTCATTATTTGGCATTCATTGATTTTGAAATTCGATAATTTTGGCATTCCCGATTCCTTACTTTTGGCAATTAACATGTTTTTGGCACTTGTTGACTGCGGCATTCAATGTTTTTGGTGTTCATTGCGATTTTGGCATTCAGTGGCCTTGGCACTCAATACGTTTAACTCGGTGCTAAATGATATTGATTTTGTGACACATATTTTTATGTTAAAGAAACTCAGAAAACGAACTGAAACTTCTGCCACATTATGGCCCTTATTTCAGACCAAATGATGTTGGCACTCATCGGTTTGGCCTTCGCCGCTTTTTTGGTTTTGGCCTTCACAGAAACAAAAATGTAGGTTCCATTTATGTGTGGCAAAAATGTTGGTTTACGAGAACATGCCCAAAAATGAGTTCTCCAAAGTTCATTGTCGGCAAACTGCATTGTCATAGGAACAACAACTGTCCCCATTCATGGTTACATTATTGTTTCTCTGAGTGTACACGCGACTAGAAAGGTAACACGTGAAAGAATTTTTACCTGGTGGAGTCGGCCTCAACAGCAGCATGAACTGATTCCAAAATGCGCAAACATTTGCACGTGGCCCTCTGCCGATTCCTCTGTGATCGGCGTTCAGGATGTAGTAGACTGGTTCCTTCTTGGAATATCGCGGCCATTCAGATTCGTCGGGAACGGGTCTCCTGTCGAAATGAGAGATTGCAACAAAGATAACGTTTTAACCGGAATTTTGGGATCAATTAAGGCACGTTCAGACGAGACTGCAGTGTCGCGAGCATTGGAACGCGCTGACGTTCAAGCGACACCGATGTTTTGATTAACAGGGGTCTGGTCGAAGGGGATTCCGACCAAGGACAGCATGTTCACACGTGGTTGTTTCCCTGCATTGGACATTTGAACAACGCCCTACGATCGGCAAAATGCAGCACCAGTCTTCGCAAGCCAGTTGGGTGATCCGAAAGTATGAAGATTTTGAGTACGAAAAGGTATTTTTCGCCAACAACGTCCTCTAAAGCGTGTTTGGAGGACGTGATATTTTTTCTGTTATCGCATGTCAATAGTGTTTGGAAACTTTCGACTTGCACTGAAATTTTCCATTGAAGTAGTAAATGGCAAAAATTTGGTCCACAACCTCAGATGGAAACCTTCAATGGAAAAAAATTATTTCGCAACCTAGGATCAGCGTTGATCCAGAGTTGATGCCCCCACGTCCACGGCAGTCGTTCCTAAAAACTGACGGTCAGCAAATTGCAAGCAAAGCTGAATTATTCGAATGTATTGTTGTTTTAAGGAAGACCCTGTAGGTACGAATACCTATTGTCCTAACCAAGCAGTCTGGATTCGAAACACACAAAACCCAACGCAACGCTGATTGACACGTCTCAACTCGCAATAAGGAGGCAGCAGCGCGCTCGACGGTCGGTCGGGGATTCGGGAATTCGTGTGTCGAATCGTCGAGTAAACAATCTGATTGAAATCGACTTTGATTGACATGTCGATCTTCGAAAACTCTGACAGTTGGAATTGCGGTTGGGGATTTGGATTGGGCCTAAACTTCAAGCGAAAATCAATATAGCATGGCGCTGGGTGCAGGCATGCAGGGTAAAGGGTTACATATACGAATAGGCCTACAGCTCATTCCACTTGAAGATAAGAGCTGAGAATGCTCACAAGTATGCTTAGAGGGTAATCAGAATAACTGCAACAATTGAAAGCCAAGAGAAAACTGGGGATTCGGCACAGAAATCAAAGTTTCACTGAATGTTTGAATGGAAAAGTGAGAAGCATTCTCAGTTTATATCTTCAAATGGAATGAGCTGAAATGAGCGGTTGTTTCTGGGAGCCAGCCGCGGTTTGAAGGGTTTGGCATTTTTTGGAAATTTAAGCCTTCGTTCAAAAGCCCAAATATGGTGCAGGATTTCGATTTTGTGCATTTTGTGCGACAAAATGAAATGTGCATTTTTTACTTGCGTCGTTGGTGTCAACATTTCCATAAGGCCACGAATGGACAGGTGCCATACCTCCGACTGTGTTTTGGTGCAAACATTGTCAGTGTGTTGGCGAACTGGTTGATACTACGACAACTGCGATGGCAAAGTCGAAGTCGTCCCGGAAAATCGGTGGGAGGAACAACCCGAAACAGGCGACAATTTCGTGCACATTTTATTTTGCTCTGTCTGTATTCAGTATTCAGTTCCTATACAGTTCCTCGACGTTTGACTAACTGGATCAACCTGCTTAACTTGCTGGCAGAGCCAGGCGGTATAGGCAAAACGGATATGAACTACAAAGTTATATGGTTATGTTCTTACCCGACGCGTGCAAAACGAGCAAATATGTGCATAATCCTGTGGCTTAGGCGTCTCTCCAGCTCTGTGTATCTCTTCGAGGCGTTCAAAGGCTGTCCGAAGATATACTCGATTTCATCACCGTGGAGCACTCCCATCCACTCGTTCCAGGGGTTTGAACTTGTCCGCTGCATGTGGAAGAAATTATTGGAAAGATATGGAAGATGTCATTTCATGGAAGATGTCATTCCATGTAAGATGTCATTCCATGGAAAATGTCATTCCATGGATGATGTCATTCCATGGAAGATGTCCTTCCATGAAAGATGTCATTCCATGGATGATGTCATTCCATGGATGATGTCATTCCATGGTAGATGTCATTCCATATAGGAGTCGAACGTTTCTTCTTGCATATATTCCATTTTAAAAATGGCTATCCGGCTGCTCTTCCTTCTGGTCCGTGCTTCAGCCCTTGCGTCGCACCTGTTGTCACTGAAACTCTGATTGTTAATAGAATTAAGATGATGTCTGTTAAAAAGAGCGAGGGTCGGGGTCCGGTTGACATTCGCCTCCTGAAGTTAATCCCGAATATCATTGCAAAATATCTAAAAATAATTTTTGAGGCCAGCCTGAGGCAGGGGAACATTCCTCAAATCTGGAAAACCTCAATTATAGTGCCGGTTTTTAAGAAGGGAAATCGTTCTGACCCTTCCAACTACCGTCCAATTAGCCTCCTGAACACCTGCTCTAAAATTCTTGAGTTCATAGTCGCACGACACATTCGGGAGTATTTGCAATCCAATTTTCTACTCAGCAATGCGCAGCATGGATTTCGTCCTGGATTTTCCTGCACCACTCAATTAACTGCTTTTACGCAGGACATAGCAAATGCCCTGGATAGTCGCTTACATGTTGATGCAATAACGATTGACTTTTCTAAGGCTTTCGATGTCGTGCGTCATGATCTCCTGATCGAAAAAATTGCATTTCTTGGGGTTGACCGATGTACCGTAAATTGGTTAGCAGGCTATACCTAACTGGGCGTACCCAATGCGTTAGAGTGGAAAATTCTTTTTCTGATCACCTATCTGTCACTTCAGGTGTTCCACAGGGTAGCATTCTAGGCCCGCTTTTATTTATCATTTACATAAATGATCTTGCAGCATCCGTCCATTCCCACATCCGTCTGTTTGCAGACGACTGCATTGTATATTCAGTTATAAAGGGTGCTGAGGATTGTTCAAAACTCCAGGCTGATTTAGATCGTATCGTTGATTGGTGTGCAAGAACGTCGATGACAATTAATCTTGACAAGTGTAATTTTATTCGCTTCGCAAGCAGAGGACCAGACCCGGTTCAATACCAAATCGCTGGTAAGCACCTCTCGCTTTGCACTGACCTAACGTACCTGGGAGTCATATTTTCCAGCAAGCTCGACTGGGGGGCACACGTAAGTACCATTGCTGCTAAAGCGAATAGGGCCTTGTACTTCATTAAACGAAGTTATCGTAAGTGCCCTGCTAATATCAGAGAATTAGCATATTTCAGTCTTGTGAGACCAATTCTGGAATACGCTGTTGCTGCTTGGGACCCGTGGCTCCAGTCCCATATCTTGGCATTGGAACGGGTTCAGCGGCGAGCTGCCAGGTTTGTGGTTGGTGACTATCGAAGAACCACGAGTGTCTCGGGCATAATTGCAAATCTCGGTTGGAGATCGCTGGCTGAGAGACGCAAGGTTGCTCGTCTTTCAAGCCTCCCTCTGATTCTGAATGGGAGTGGGGGGTGGATTGACTTGCTTCCAAAAATAGAGGCTCCTCATTACTACACGCGCCGGGACCATGTTTACAAACTTCGCCTCTGGGCCTTTGATAAAGACATTAGTAAATTCTCCTTTTTGGGAAGGACCATCAGTGAGTGGAACTCCCTTCCCAGTGACATGTTCAGGGAGCCCCTAAACACAGCCACATTTCAATTCAGGCTAGAGTCCTTGTCTGCTTCCTAGGGCTTTGTTCTTTTCATCTGTTGTCAATGATAAAACAACCAATTATTTTTCTGCATATTTGTCATTGATGTCCGCGCAGTTTTTTATTGGTTTGCAATTTCGTTTATTGGTTTGTATAATTTCGATTGGAGACAATATGTATGTATTTCGATAGGAGGAAACTCCAAAGAAATAAAATGGAATTGAATTGAATTGAATTGAAATGCGAGCAGTCGCGCAGTTTTTGACGCACGAATCGTAATTCGCGAGTGTAAAGTTTGAACAGGCCTCCAGGTACATTACCTGGCAACTGTCTCATGATTTCCTGCAAAAGTGCAGTCAGAGTCATGCTCACAAAAAACATCTCATGTGGACTCTGTGCAGCCAATGGAACATTCTCAAAATTAGAAAATAATAACCCAAAAGGGTAGCATCGGAGTCGAGACCAGTGTCAATTATAACTAGAGGAAACTGTACGGCAACTTGAACAAAATTAAACAACCTCTGGTGGGAAGATTGGTGGGGGGACCTTGGCTGGGACGACGGTTGCAACTAACTTTTGTCTTTGACTTCCTGAGACCGTAGACAGGTGAGAAATTCCCTGACACTTTGAAATCCAGAAACAATGTTTCACACTTCAGCTGATTTTGTGCAAACAACTCGTTGTTGCATTGCAGCAGGGGCGCACGAAGTCAAGATGGTGCCACATGGCAGAAGGAGGGTTATCAAATTCCACAAAGATCCAGAATCTCTCAGCCGCTCCTCATTGCAACTCACCCTCACGTTCAACTCAATAGCCCATTCAACAGACGGATGCATCTTTCAATGCAACAATGGAGAAGGAATAAGCGTTGTGCATAGAAATGAAATTTTCCCAACACAAATCTCTCCAATGAATTGGTTGTTGGGTTGAACCTGAGGGCAAGTTGCAATTTGGAATACGGAAGTCTGTGCTGCGCATTGACAGCCCGATTTCGGAAGAATGACTTCGATTTTCTGCCATTTTCTGGGGCAAATTTCCTTTCTGCTTCACCCCGACGCTGACCCCCCCAAGGGGTGACCAACAAGTATTCGGCTACGCCCATGCTTCCAGCAGGCAAGGAGGCATCCACGTGCAAGTTTGAAATTCTGTTGACAAAAGACAGACGTATTTTCGTTTCTTCCCCAACCGCCGGCAAAAACCTCTCCTCCCCTGCTCGCTTGAGCGGATTTTAAGTCACGGTTTATTGTGCCTGAATGGCCAGAAACTCTTCCCATAGATACGAGTAGTCTTTGTCAAAAGACGGAGAGAGTAATGAAAAAAGTTTCTTTTAATAGCGAGAAAAACCGCTTTACTTCAAACCGTGCTTTGTTAAGATTTTCGAAAAGGCGTATTGGCGAATGAGATTAACAATGGATGCTTAAAGGACAGCCATCAGTGGTTCTCAACTGTTGTGTGGGTCGCGTCCCAAGCCTGCCACAATTCGTGACCAATGCTTGGAACACAGCACGGCCCACGCTTGCAATGTTCTGCAAGTCAGGATCGCAGGGCCATGTGGGAAGAAAATCATTTTCTTCGAACTTGAATAAAGAAGCGTCAGCTTATTCCAACCCACGATGTCTCAGACACGTAAGGGTGTTTTGCTTCAGAAAAAATAGTACATTTTGTTAACTTTTTTTTCAACTTTTAATTCGAGAGCTGACTTCTTGGGAGGCCTCTGTCTCGAGGGTTCTGTTTATGGAGAACAACACAAGCTGCCCACAAATGCCGGAGCAGATGGAAATTGAGAGGACACAAGAATTTCAGGGCGCCAAGATCAATGTAGGTTAAAATAAATGCAAATAAATAAATGTAAATGGGAAAAAATTGTAAGCCTCGACTCAGACTCGAATCTATGAAAAATTCAGGAAGAATGGCTGCGAAAATCTCTCGATTCGACCTGTTCCGGGGCTTATGCCGAAAGTTCATCATTCTCTCTTCTTCGGCTACGCTTGACGCTACCCAGCGGCCCTTTTAAGGGCCACCAAATCCTTTCGGAAGGAGTGGGAAGCAAGGAATGCGCGATCGTTGCAGACGACAATTGCCATTGAAAGGCGGGAGCCGTGCACGGAGGCGAATTTCCCAATTCCAAACAAATCGCCAGAATTTCGACCAATCAGGGGCATACCAAATTAAAACGACAATTACGACATCTAAAGATAATATAACCTAACCTAACCTTACATTTTAACCTGACCTCTCTTTCCTCTTCTTGGTGTCGACCAACTTGGTGTCTAAAGGCACTTCGGTATTTAAAAAAAATACAAAATTTTTACCGCAGGATTCGAACCACCACCGCACTATCACCGCCGCATTAGCAGCCGGTGCTCTAGACCACTCGGCCGTGCAGGCTGCTGCCGGCAATCGCTTCGTAAATGTGTATTCATGAAACTGTTTTTATAATTGCGCCATTACGATTTCCGTCGCATCCGATTGGCCGAAATTCTGGCGATTTGTTTGGAATTCAGAAATTAGCTGCACGGAGAGGAGCTCAGACGACATTTAAGAGGAAACCGTGTAAGAAAAAAAATTGAGGATAGAAGTTGGTTCTTACCTGTGTGAAATGGTAGTAGTGAAGCGGTATTTCGTGTGCTGAATAGATTTGTGCAAAAAGATTCGTTGGACAAATGAAATTGTAGTCTCCAACTGACTCGCTAATCAGCTTCTGATTGGCTACACTTTCGTTGAGATTCGCCCAATTAGAATACTACAAAAGAATTAAAAAGTTAAAAAAAAGAATAAAAATAAAGCCTTGTGTAAATGACCAATTTTACGTGGATTGCTTAGATCCCAAAGAAAAAATGCTGAAAATGTTTTAAAATGTACATTATTTGCGTTTCTCCTTTTAGCGTTTCACAGACAATACAAACCGGAAAAGTCCGAAAAATCTGGGTTGCAGTTCGGAATACCAGCCGACATCTGAAAAAAAGCTGAACTGTACGAGTTTTCACACAAGCTCAAGTTGGAAAAATTGGTTTGGTAGATGAGTAAGAGGTAGGTAGGATAGGATAGGTTAGGATAGGTGTGTTGGGATAGGTTAGGTTGGGTTAGGTCAGGTTTAGTTAGCTTTAAGTATATCAGAGAGCAATGATGACAACTCGTCCAGTCCAATGTCGGCAGGTATTCCGAACTGTCACCAAAATCTGCGTTCCAAACTGAAAAATTCCATTGGGTGTCCGCATTTGGAAAACTCTGGAAGAATAAATCTGGGGAGGAAGTGAGCAGCCAGCTTTTACCAGCGACGGAGGAGTGGTGAACGGACCGGAATGAAATTGCTCCAAAGGAAGAACATACGAAAAACGGCCAATGGTCAAGGTGATCACGACGGAGCAAATTCAGGGTTTCTCTCAAGTTCGCAAAAGTTCTGCGGACAAGGATAAACAATTTGTTTTCTTGAAAATCTTCTGCAAGAAGCTTTCCTTTAGTGTGATGTGTGTTGCATACCCGATTGGTCATCCAGGGGCACATCACACCTGTGCTGAGAGGTCTGCAAATTTCCACTTGCTCTATCTCTTTCTCCTCGCTCCCTCTCTCTGCCCTTCTATTGCCATCTCCCACTCTCTCCCTTTCCTTTCTCCCCTCTCTCTCCTCGCTCCTCTTCTCTGTCCTTCTCTCCCCTCTCTCTCTCCCCTCTCCCCTCTCTCTACCCTCTCTCTCCCCCTCTCTCTACCCTCTCTCTCCCCCTCTCTCTTCCCCTCTCTCCCCCTCTCTCTACCCCTCTCTCCCCCTCTCTCCCCTCTCTCTCCTCTCTCCCCCCTCGCTCTACCCTCCATCCATGCCTCTCTCCCCTTGTCCCTTCTCTTTCCCCTCTCCCTCTCTCCCCTTCTCCCCTCTCTCTCTAACCTGAAATAAAATAGCGTCCTTCTCCATCTTGGACCAGTCCTTGTAGATTCCGTTCATAATCTTGACGAACATCGTTCGATTGATGAGACTGTATCGATCACGGTAGAAGTACTGATTGAAATCATAGAGCAGAAAAAACGAACCTGGAAAAGCAGGAAATAAATTCGTAAATTAAAATTATATGCATTTTGGGTTGCCATTTCGTCATGCATTGCGTTGTATTGTGGTGACAGAATTAATGTACCCTTTTGAGATTGGTGAGACTTTCGCAAAAATTTCAACTCTGCAGAAATTAAGGATCGTCTTTCAGATTGGGTGCAATCCGGCGCTTTTTTCTCCTGCTGAATTAATTCCGCCACCACTATACATATCTGCATCAACACTTCAGCCAACAAAAAGTATTCAACGCAGAGAAATAAGAAAGCGAATAAAACAAAAAACCTCCACGAGTTAAAGATTCGATTCCACTCTATGCGGATACACTATACGAATTGTCGCATTTGGATTTTGTCGATTCCTATTTCGCAATGCGAAATAGGAATCCAAAGGGTGGCGAATACGATTTCGGATGGTTCGAATTTCGAACAAACACGACTTTAAAACTGAGTTTTAAAATCACGTTGGTTCGAAGTGCATGACGTGTTCATCTCATCAAAGGCATGTTGGAAAAGTTTTCCACATCTCTCTTGAAGATTAAAGTCCCGACTTCGAATGGATGGTCCGTACTGGAAGAAGGTGGACAACCTTGTGTGCTGGAAGCACATTTCCATAGCATTCATAATTATCGAGAAAAAGGAAGGAACCTGTGAACCTTCCCCGTGTTAGGAAAGTTAGGCACAACCTAATGTCTTTAATCATGGCATAATCACCACTCGTCCTCTCCCGCATCCAGGAAATTCCCGAAAAATGAAGCGCAAACGGGATAAAACAGACCAGAGTGATTAGAATGAAAAAGAGAAAAAAATTACTAAAATTAATCTATGAGGAGAAACATTTCAAAGATAAGGTCTGCAGAGTAAATTTATGAGCAAATTCAATGAAAACACGACAAACAAAGGGTGATGGATAAAAAATCATTCAGCAAAAGAGGTAACCCAGATAAATTGCTCAAAATAGCATACATGCATTGCATAGACATCCTAGAAATGAAGACGAAACTCGTAGAAAAATGAGGTGAAAAGGAAAAATAATGTCAAAAACGGATATCAAAATTGGTGAAAATGAGGTTGTGGAATTTGGCGTCCCATAATTTTCAGGGAATTGTGCACAGAAACAAAACTCTTCGATGCGCTGCGTGCCACGGCAAAAGTGAAACATGCAAATCAAGGTCTCCACCCCTTGGTCGGTATAGCCAAAAAAGCTAATCTCAATCAAGGAATAGATGCATGGAATTCAGAGCAACAATTCTGCGGAAGTTCCTTTTTGATGGGCGATTGGCTGGCCGCCTTGGCTACTTGAAGGCTTATTCGCCAAGAAATCGCTGCTTTTTCGCACAAAAATAACTTCTGCGTAATCCATTTTCAGTTCAGAAAAATTGCGTGCCGCACGATGTACATTATGGAGAAAGGTTTGATTCAAACAGATTCACAAATCAAAATCAAAACAGAGAGCGCAGAGAGGGTTCTGTGCTATGGTACAATGGCTATGGCTATATTGATAATTCAAAATATCCATTTGTTGTACAGGGTGTGAGATAAGAAATGTCCTCCCAGAATTTCCCGTGCTAAAAAAGATGCCTGTGTGCAGGCACTGATTTCCCCCACATTTTTTTACATCTTTCGTGCAGACTGAGTGCACAGTTTATAAATCAAATGAAGGACGTGCAGAAAGAATGGACAGGTACCGACGTGTGAAAGAAATATTAGGTGTACCTTTAACCTACTCTTCTTTAGGAAAAACCCCGATGGCTAGAGTTTAAATAAATTTATACGCCCTGGCGATAAAAGTCGGGTTTCGGAGGTTTCGCGTTTGATGTGAGTGCACATTTTTGTCCCTCATTTCTCACCTGAAATTCCACGAAACAATGAAAGCTAAGTATCTAAATCTTGGTACTTAGCGAAAG
>JASGXE010010351.1:0-17028 GCA_030068105.1 Sinentomon sp. SZTP_YWyxl | reverse complement strand
AAAATGTTATGTTTTTTTCTGGAAGGGTTAAAACAATTGGTCTGTCGTGTGGTATTACAATGATACCATTGCATTTTCAAATTATGCCAGTTGTGGGTCAAAATTGAAGTTAGGCACCAGTATCCTGACCTTTCTGGCCAAATTCTAACTCAATTTTGCTCATTTTTGGAAGACCAGTCATCCAGGATCTAATGGTTTTGGCGCTGCAGCGATAAAATGCTGTACATTTTAAGCATTAATTGTCCACAGCTGCTAACTCAAGGGATGTGAAATTTTTTACAGGTCTTACTTAAAATGACCCAGTGTGAGCAAATTTGAGCCAAATCGGTTGAAATAGAAAAAAGTCGCAAAGTTTTCCCCCTTAATTTGGTGAAATAAATCTGTGGATAAATTAAAGAGAGGGTGCTGGGCACAAAAATCGATTTTGAAGAATTTCTGTCTTTTGAGAATTTTACTGCTTTTGGTTTCAAAAATTTATGCTGAATTCGAATCTGATACCACAATTAGGATATCTGCAATGATTTTGACACAGCGAATGATTTTCCGGATGATGATACCACCAAGAACAAGTTGAGAAAACTGACTTTCAATCTCCGCATTCAGATTGGTCAGCAGCGCATACCGCGTGGCTTGCACCGGTTCTCATCAGAACACCGAAGTTGAGCAATGTTGGGCCCGGATGGCACTTGGATGGGAGACCGTCCTTGTACCCCTGGTTGTGCTGCTGGAAGGGGACTTAGTGACCAAAGTCCCTCATCCTTCAGATGGGACGTTGATCAGGAGATCCAGTGTGCAGAATCACGTCAATGCACACGTTAAAGAACACTTAGCTGCGGGTCCAGAAAGAGGCCGGGCAAGTTACACTACAGATAATGCCATTCGATCAAGCAGCGATTGCTGTCCACAGCGACAGTAGCTGTGACACGAAGTATAACTTGCCACCAGCCTCAGGGTGTTCGCAAGTAAAGACCCATAACAAAGATTCGCCTGCCATTCTTTACGACAAGAGCGTTTCCCAGGAACGAGAACAGAGTGACAGCTTGATTTTGCAGTTTATTTCTCCATCTCAACCAATTGGTTACCAGGCAGCATTTCATGCCAATTTTACCAAAAAGAGGCATGAAATTGGCAGGTGCACGGAGTGACGTCTAATTTTTTAACGTCTCAAAATTCCGCCGAATCTAGTCCCAGACGAGATAGGGTTAAGCTGTAGGGTTTGATTAAGGTCAGGTTGAAACATCGGTGCTTCCGTCAAATATCCAGGCTTGTTTCACACTGCCTCCCACTGACTGATCATCAGGGGGTGGATCAGTGGGAGGCAGTGATCAGTGGTTGACAACAACATCATATTGTGATATGAGCCCATGCAGGGCAATCTGCATAGAGCTTCGGTCCGGATTGGCTTGTAGGTGGTGGCAGCACTCCCACTGATCCACCCCCTGATGATCAGTCAGTGGGAGGCAGTGTGAAACAAGCCTGGATATTTGACGGAAGCACCGATGCTTTAAAGGCATCATCCGTTCATAGCATGGTAGGTCACCGGAACACCTATGATGAGAGATGGGTCTACTGCCCACTCACTCAATGGACGACGCGATGTGGAGTAGTCAAGTTGGCGAGTCAAAAGTTGCTGGTTTTTGGTCTGGTTGACAACAACATCAAGGTCAGGTTTTTTAGAAGTTGGTTTGGTGTATCAATCCGCACCTTCTCACACCTTTCAGACCTTCCGAATATTGATGTTATTCCTGCTGCCCAAAATTGGCAAATCTGGCGCTGTTGCTCTGTTTGTGGTGATTTTTGATTTTTTTTCGTAACACGGTTGATGTGTTCGTTGATTTCTTTGGTTTTAGATATCTTTCCTTTCGAATCCTATGCTTGCGAGTTTCCCAACCGCATGGCAGGAGAAAGACAAAAATAATTTAACCTTAATGTAAAAAAGGTGAGAGATGCAGGTGCTGGAAGCTAAGAATTGTTCGAAAAATCCTTCTGTCGAATGAATTTTTATGGGGGAATCTGTGCATTTTAACTTCGTGAGGCTAAGGGAGAAAACAAACATTTTCAAATGGTTTTTGCCAGGTTTTCCTGGTTGCTTGGAACAGTGAGCATGCAGCTATTATTTTCTCCATGGTCCCGGTTCAAGTCTGGTGGAGGACATAATTTTTCAATAATTGCACGGTTTGGTTTCCACTTTCCAGTTCTGCCTAGAAACTTGAAACTCGTCTTCAGAAGTGAGCATTCGGGGTGGCCAAAAAACCGGCCGGATGATTTAAGTTCGAAAATTTCCGCCGCAGAATTTGTTCAAGCAGATAATTTTCTAATTTGTTGACCCGGACAACATTTCTAATGTCTAATTTGTTGCCAGCAGCGCATACCTCGTGGCTTGCACCGGTTCCCATCAGAACACCGAAGTTAAGCAACGTTGGGCCTGGATGATGCTTGGATGGGAGACCACCCTTGTCCCCAGTTTTGTGCTGCTGGAAGGGGGCTTAGTGGCCAAGTCCCTCGTCTCCTTCGGATGAGACGTTAAGCAGGAGGTCACGTGTGCAGCATCACACTGTGCACGTTAAAGAACACCTAGCTCCAAGTCCAAGAAGTGGCTTGGCAGGTTACACAACAGAGAAGCCACATCTCACAAGTCACACATCACTGCTCTGCAGAGCATGACTCTCTCCGGGAAATCCTGCGGGTTGGCGTGTATACGCCGTAAAACTGGTCCGAGTCGTTTCAGTTGAATGCAGAGCAGAAATGGGCTACGATTATGGGGCATAGTTCTCTTTGCGAGCCCAAGGTGTGTGCAACAAGGCAAATTGTCGGACCGCCAGCCGAATGGCTATCAGTCCATATGACTCCACGATGAACATCAGATGAGAGTTTATGCTCCGACACATAAAGCCGGCATCATTAACATTTTGGGCCGATTTTTTAAAACGAAGCCCATCTTTTCGGCTGTGGATTCTTTTTCTTTTCTACACAAAATTGCATGGAAAAAAAAAACAATTCGTGGCCTAAAAGATGGGCTTCGTTTAAAAAATCGGCCCATGATCAGCTTGAAGAAATTCCGCAGGGCATTATTTGAACTTCTGACCTGTTTTTAATATTCCGCCTTGTATTTCAGATTTGTTTGTTCAAAGCCTTCGGATAAATTGTTTGTCATAGAGATGGATATCTTAGGTGAAGTTTTTTGTGCAAAACTGATAAGTTCAGATGACATAATGACTTACGAGTGCAACTCTGATCTGTCTTCCGGATTCTGGGAATTGTAATGCTGAAATTCTGCAATATTTTTCAGGAAAAAAATCAAACTTTCTGAAGAAGTGGTAAAATTGTGCTTGTTTAGAATGCTGGTAAACAAGAAATTAACCATTCGTTCAATTTGCTGATCCATGGTTGTCATTTTGGCCCGATTTGAACGTTTGGAAGATTTCCAAATTGAGGTCGCGATTCTGTGTTATTGATCAGAACAACCAAGTCAAGAAATGCAGTTTTTCATGGGCACGGACCTTCATTTGAACTGGCAATTCTTAGCTTACCAATTCAATAAACCTGGAAGGGTAAGTAATTCTTGAACCAACCAGGTTAGCCTTGCCCTAGTAAAGTTGTTGAGTGGCAAGAATTCCAACGATAAGAGAGAGTGACATGGCTCCCACTTCCCAGGCGAACCTTGAACTTAGAAGAAGCCTTCATTTCCAAAATAACTTGAATTTCAAGTTGTTATTTGTTATTGCAAAAAAACCTCAAAAAATTGTCCTTGAGGAATTTGCAGAACTCATTTTGAAGCTCTTGCTTTTGAGGGACTTCACATCCCTACCCCAAAACCAGATGCTCAGCCCCTTGGAACCCCGTTGGGGATTCCACTCCCGCCCCCACTTAAGTGGCCTCAGGTTTTGCAAAATTGCTGGGAATGCAGAAGTGAGCCAACCAGGAATGCGCTCAGACTCCACTGTCCTGTTTTTCTTTGACACGTTTCAACAGAAGGTGGATGTTCTCTTTGCTACATCCATAATGCGTTCGTTCCCGACTGTTGTACAGCGGCGAGAAAAATAATTGTACCACATATGGTGGCTTTTCTCTCTCAAATTTTCGGGAAAATCTCAATCCATCAAAATCGGCATTGCAGCAATGATTTGACGCATATTACCGTGCAACACAATCCGAATTCTTGATTCTGAAATCAACACAACTCTCCCAGTTTTCTTTGAAAGATCGAAAAATGGGCATACTTATGGCACGAGTAATTTTCTCGCTACTGTACATACAGTGCCTGAAAAATCGTCGGACATTGGAGACATTCTGTTCATGGGTTGTCCAATTTAAACTGTGCTTGATATAATTTCATGGAAAATGTGTGTTGAAATCAGAAATGTTTGTTTAAAAATAACCTGTATTTTGAAATCGTAATTGAAAATCTAGGGAGAAATTGGTAAATGGTAAATGACCAATTACCACGGATGGTAATTGGTAAAAGACCCGGCCAGGGTTTGGAGTTTGGACACCAGGGTTTGGTCAAAACAGTGCTGTGGGCTGAGTCTGCTTTGGTTTGCGTTCCAGCTGTCGGACAAAGAACGCTGTTGAAAAAACTTGTCTTTGCTGACAAAGGGCATTGGAAACCCTGAAATTTCAAATGGTGCAACATTCGTTTTGTAGGGGCGTGGCTGTTTGATATTAGTCGCCGTGTCCTTCGGCCTGCATCAAAATTCCATATCTAATGGGGAAGGTCAGTCGCCAGTTTCCATCGTTTTATTGTCTCCTTTTTCCTTGCTGCTTTGCGCCTGAGTCAGAGCATCGCCTCCGCCTTCGTCTTTCACTTTGCAGTGGAAAGCTCAAAGCAAGCGAATTCGGATTCCACGCAATACAACAGGATAGAAGGAACAGGAAAGCTGAAAGCCGGGCGCCAACGATGCTGGGATACAGACCAGGCGTCAGCGTGGCACTGGCTTCGTGGGCTTGAGACTCATCACGCACCGCCATTGATTTGGAACGTGAGCTGTGCAGCAACATGGATGCGTAAACAGCACATCTTTTCTCCGAAAACTCTCTGTGCAGCTGTTTGCGGATAACAGCAGGAAATTGAAGTTGATCTCAGTTGAGAGTTCGTCGAGTGCAGTGACCGTGTTTTTGCTCCGGTTGTGGAAGGATGTCCGTGAAATTCCCTTGCACTTGACTTTCGCCCAGATTTCGACTCAAATATTGGGAACTGGCAGTGGCAGAAGTCCTTGACAAAGAAAAACCTGGTAGGTTTTCTCGACAGCAAGAATGTCGTAGAGATGGGAATCAATCTGGGCCATTGCTAAAATGTTTTTGCATGGGCTCAGGGATTGCGAGACATTTGAATCTTCCCACAATCGGTCTCCTTTCCCATTGCAACTCCCTCTCAGGTTTAACTCAATAGCCAATTCAACAGAAGACGGATGCATCTTTCAATGCAACAATGGAAAAGGAGAAGCATTGTGTGTGCATAGAAATTAAATTTTCTTTACACAATCTATCCATTGAATTGGCCAGTGAGTTGAAACTTCGGGAGCGTTGCAACGGCCGGAAACACAGCCGAAAACGGGAAAAAACGTTGCATTGCAACGGGAAACACAGCACAAAAATTCAAAAAGTTTATTTTTTACTTTTTTATTTTGTTGTTTTGTGTCACTTTTGTATTAAGCAACACTGGAAAACACGTTCCTATGGGTTATCGAATTGTGTCACCACTGTTCTCGTCGTCCATCATTAGGTCAAAGTGCAGTGACTCAATGGTGCAGACTTCTCAATGGTTGAAATATTTAAATTGGAGGGACTTTATTTCACGCACCTTTTGTTTGCCTCTCTGCTGACTATTTGGACTTATTCTCCGGCTTTCCTTTTCCTCTTCCAAAACAATATGCCTACTGTAAGCGGCAGATGAGACGCAAAAGACGGTTGCTTTTCAGATGGACACAACTGCCAGACGGCACATTTCTTTGACTTTTGTGTTTTGAATCTCACCTTTCCGAGTCTGTTTCGTGGGCCTTGAATTTTCAAATCGAATATTTTATTCACTTCACATCTTCACATATTTACTATTCGGGTGCCCAATATTTTATTGATGTCTTGTGCGAAAGCGAAAAATATTGACTTCTTCTTGCGATATTTATTTGAGTTTTGCTACCATACGAGCACGTCTGTTGTTTTACTCAAGCGGCACGAAATGACTTTCTCACGAATTTACATTTATTTACAATTACCTCACCTTGACGTTTCGTTCGGCGGAATAAGACCAAGAAGACGAAAGACGGACGACTCAGAGACTGACTGACTGACGGACGAACGAACGAACATGAACGTCGACCAGAGGCGAGCTTAAGGGGTCAATCGGTACCAAACCGGCACACAAATCCAAAGAACAAATCCATGCACAAATCCAATGTCCACCAACGGTTTTGACCGTCTCTCAAAATCCACAGTTGAAAATTCCATCGCATCTCAGAGTCAGGCTTCTGATGGCTTCCATCTCAAATCAAAATTTGTTCAAAAAATTACATGTCCGCAATCCACGCTTTCCGTCACAGCTCAATGTGTAGGGATGCCCACTGAAATAAGAAAGTTATTTACCTATTCAGATTTCTCTTAAATTTTGCGCAATCTGTGTTGCCTCTTTTGTTCAGAAGATATTCCGAGCTGCTGCAGAAATGTTCATGTGTGGCACGTGTGGGATATCGGGCAAAAAAGATACTGATTTTTGGTGGGACAGGCGACCCTTTCCCCTATAGGTTGCAACGCCTACAGTGCCGGCTGAATCGGCTAATACTTTCGCCAGTTTTGATCCTCGTGAAGACGTTGTCTCAGGTCAATTGTTTTTGTGATGACCCCCCCCTCTTGGCGGACTCAGACAGGTGAAAACCGGGGAGCTGCACTGATGGCGCTCTGCGAATTCGTTCGTGCGTGCCACGGAAACTTGCCATGCCACCGAAGTTTCGTTCTTGCGATGCGTGCGTGCTCATATGTTTTGTGCGCCTTCAAGAACGCAAAAATTTCTGCTTCAGCATCAAAACATTTCGTGTTCAAAAGTGTGCCACGACGCGACCAGGTTTTATATTTTTTACATGTGCTCTTCGAAGTTTGCAGTGAGTTTACATTTACAGCCACTGCGACTTCCCATTCAGGAGCACATCGAAGAGCTTCTCTATCTGGAGTTATAGAAAGCGACTTGACAACCGCAGACAAAGTGCATTGCGGTTCGGGTTATGAGGCTGTTTCGAATGAGTCTGAGGATCACCCTGCCTGAAATTCGTGAGAAAAGCTTGCGATGTTAGCAGACTTCGCAATCCACATGTCCGAAAGATATGGGCATAGTTTCGCCAAGGTGTGTAAAAGAATTATTTTACACACCTTGGTTTCGCGTTAAAACACCAAATATTCACAATTAGCAGGGGTTCCCATGATTTGTGAAAAGTTTGTTGTGTCGTCGCTGTCAACCATGGTTGTTCTCGGCCATGGCTGTAATCTCGATAAACTATTCGTACGACACACAGGTGCTTCCCTGCATGAATAAATTTTTCATTCACTCCTGCTGCATTTGCAACTGTGATAGCTCATTTGGGAGTCTGATGGTACTAATATTACGAGTAGAACAGAGTTTCTTCAATAAAGGCCCCATGCATCCCTATACGCAGTTTCGAAAATACATGCAGGTGTCAACCATGTCGCCATTTTCACTGCTTGGAAACTTGGAACTCTTCCAAGTTTGATGAACTCTTCGAAGCTTTCAAAACAGCATGATCTTATCATTCTACGTGTGAAAGTCTTTATCCAAAAATGCCGTGTAGGATGTTCAAGTCAACGACGGATACCTGTATTTCCCGATTTCTCTTGAAGATTCGTTGGAACACAGTGTAGCTCTTTCAAAAGATGAAGCTGCGATTTTGTGTTCAGGTATTCATGTCTTCCCAGCCTATAGCGGATTTTGATCCCGATCGGTCCTGTTTTGGTCCCGTTTCAGAACATGAAGCTTTGCAGTTCACAGCCGTTTGGTCGTGTCGACCTCATGACGATGTCATTTATGTGAAATCTGAAGCCATTGGTGACTGGGCTTCGATTTTTGCACTTCAATTTTGTTCGGATCACAGTTCGTACACAATCAGGGAAAGAAAAGGAATCATCAAAAACAAGGGGAGGTCGCAGGTGTGCAGGTACCTAAATGCATGCAAAAAGTTATGGACAGTCAGGGACAAATCGTGAAAGATAGGCCTAAATCTAACAGGATCAAGGACAACAGAAAAGTTTTGATTTTGAATATACCGAGTGACTGTTGCAAAGAAATAAAAACGAAAGATGTCCGAACTCATGGTGAGGGAATGCCACATGTCAATCAGTGAAGCCAAGGACGCTTGAATAAGAGTGCAGATTTGGTGAAGTTCTGCGGCAAAAAAAAACCCGGCCACCAGATCTCATCCATCGCTGATTTTTTCGCAGGCCCAACAAATTTGAAGTGGAAGTCGACTTGATGCCGTGTTTCGCAAGTGTTTTTGGAAACTTCGGCACCCAATTGAATGAAAAATAATCTCAAAATAATATTCATTAAAATTTCACACCACATCACAAAAACACTATTTGGAAAAACTGTCACAAAGACAATACTGTCACTGACTTGTGACAAAATCCAGATGTGAAAAGATGATCGTAAAAGGTTTTCCGGACCATCAGAAAGTTTCCTTCATCAACCTTTCTTCATTCGGCCAGTAAATATGGGCGATTCTCGATGGATGGAGGTTTTTCTCCGGTCCGTTTTGCCCGGCTTTTCTCCTTCCCCTTGGTGTGTAGCCAGCACAAAAAGAACAATTTCTGATTGCCACGATTAGCTTTGACCATGTGCATAAAATTGTTTCAAACTTTCGAACCAACCTGCATATTTGCTGGGCCGCCTGGTTTCGGTCCACTTTTAGCCATGACAACAATTAAAACATGCGAGCGAGACAAATAACGAATTTGAGCATTGCTCCACTTTTTGAACCAATTTGAGCATTCTTGAGAAGGATTTTCAACAATGCAAGAAACCAGCGGTTACCACGGAACAATGGTCTCAAACGGCAGTTGACATGCAGGGGAATTATGATGCAGGTTTGGAATTCGAGTATGGTTTCGAAAACGGGTTTTTGCACGTGTGTTGCAATGATTTTCGTCTCGATGATTCATGTCTCAACGGGAGACAGTGAAGTTTTTGTAAAATTTCAACTCCGCAGAAACAAAAGTTTCCCTTTTAACCCTTGTTGCAATTGCAGCATATCTATCGCAGGCAGAATGGGATATGATGGTTGTTTATGCCAAAAGAAGGTGTCACATGTATGGAGGCAAAGATTATTTACATTTTCAAAATAAATAACTGTTACACAAGGGCGCGATTTGCTCGGAGTACGGGGGAATAAGCACTCCACTTGAAAAATATTTCATTCAAAAAACAAGATATTCGTATTTCAAGTGTAAATGTGGTGTTTTACACCTTCTGTGAATATGTACCCTCTCCCCCAGTTAACTTTCCATAAATCGGGCACGCAGATGTTGGTTTTTTAATTTTTTGATTGAATATTTTGTGGGGGTTTCCCCACTATCATACATGACGACAACTCTTTTGCACAAAAAAAACAATAAGAAACGCCTGTAATCGGGGAAAAAATCACGAGAAACGGGGCAGACAAAGACGAGAGCAAGACCAAAGGCACCCTTTCATGACGACTTTTGTTGCTGCGAGATAAATTTCTGGGTTTTTAAATCCAAAGAATTAATTTTCAAACTCCTGTGGAGAAATACAGAACATCCACTCTGAAACTTTCAAATCGAGTCAAATTTGGCCAGAAACTCAATTTAGAACAAAGACAGCAGCCGTCGCCTTAGAATTGATGTACTTAAAGGTTGGGACAGCACAGAGGCTGGGAGTGAATTCCAGTCATCTATTGCTCGGGACACAAAAGAAAACATCCCTATATCTTTCTTGAATGTTAGCGGCTTTATCTTATAAGGGTGGTCATGGCGACTGTAAAAATATGGGGCCGTAATCAAGGAAAACATCTCCCCATCCCCCGGAGTAGCCAAGGATTCGATAAAGACACAAAATGCGGTGGATTGTACTTTACACAGGATTTTACAATGAGAAAAACTTTCATTCTATTCCGCATTTTTATTTAAAAATATCTGCGAAGCGGGTCGAGAAGCGAACAAAAACACACATTGTTTTGATTTTGTGCATTGTTGCGGACAATAGTGCAGTTCCCCATGCAAAAGG
Source organism: Sinentomon sp. SZTP_YWyxl (assembly GCA_030068105.1). Lineage (NCBI taxonomy): Eukaryota > Metazoa > Arthropoda > Protura > Sinentomata > Sinentomidae > Sinentomon > Sinentomon sp. SZTP_YWyxl. The sequence continues at coordinate 6,785 of JASGXE010010351.1, read as the reverse complement.
CTATGAGAATAGAATCAGGGGACGATCCGTATAGACAACAATAATAATGATAATAAAATGGGACCCCAAGCGTTCAAGTAGGTACTTTTAGCATGGGATTCTTGCGATTCGTTTATTGTCTCAAATGATACCCAAAATGTGTGACAATTATTTTGCAAAAAAATCATCTGCCATTACGTCTCCATACAAGGGTGTTGGGTGAAACCTTTTTTTGCAAATGGAAACAATCATCTCCCATTCCCTGTCACCTTTTTTGCAAAGGCCTGTCATCATTGTTCACAGTGGGTTTGGAATTCAAATGAGTTCGAAAATGAAGAAAGTTTGTTCCGCGCATGTCGAAGTTAGACCGGAAAATTTGGACGTTTTTCAAGCATATATTTGTTATCAATCCGACAATTTGGCATGCAATTTCTCGCCTTTGAGGAACGATTCACCCAAAGCTGTCGCGTGAAGATTCTCAGAAAATGTATCACATGTCTTTTCATTTGGTTTCGTTTCGCTCTGTACGAATGTTTTGATGCATTCGGAGTGCGAAGAAAAGAAAAAACCATCTGCGAATTGGTTTACTGTGGGTCTGAACTCATTGGTTTTACAGAATATTCAAATTTTCGCATTTTGATTCAAATTTGTGCTTCAGCGTTTCTCAAAATCAAAAATTCAATAGAGACAAAACTTGTGCAAAACTTTAAGACCTTTCCAAAGATGCCAAAAGTTCAAATCTTTACGTATAGGGTGATAGATAAGTTTTTAGCATTAGCTGTTATCTCTTTTGTTTGTGATGATAGAATTGTTTACAATGACTTATTTTAAAGCTGAGAAGATATCTGATTTGTGTTTGTAATTGGAAGTTTTTATGATTTCTGTTGACTGAATAATGAGTGTCTGAACTTTGTCTCCTGAATCCTGTGACCTGAAAACACTCAAATATTGCAAATCGATCGCAAACAGCAACTTTTTTACGAAGTCGATTCTCAGAGAAAAGGCAAGACAATTTTGAGACCGATTGGAGATAGAAAGAGGGGACTGTGCTTATTCATGATGAGAATGTTTCGCGCTAGATAATCAGCATTAGTGCTGGACAAATCATGCCTGAAGGTGAGGTGTCATCTGGCCACCAATCTGACTGCTGGGAACGAGGCATTTGGTGTTGCTATGTGAAGTCCATGGTCGCAATGAAAGGCATGTGACTTTTCATTTGTTTAGGAACGACATTGCCCTACCAACTAATAGTCATCATACTATTCTAAATCATTGGAGCTGCGTGCAGTAACAGCGTTAGATCTCTCACCTCCGACCTCGTTTTGCCCATTTTCGACACATGTGTTCAATGTCAATGCACATGCTCAGAAACTGCCTCCAAAATTGACTGACTACAGGAGTAAAAAAGCAACGGCACTGCCTCATATGGCTTATGAATCTGGCCTCGGCACCCTAGATACCTGAAACATCCAAAATCCAATATTTGGGCATGATAGGTGGTGATTTGTGCGACTGGAAGAGCTTCCAAAAGTGTTGAATTCACAGTGCCAAAGTTCTCCTGAAACGGACTTTAGCCATTCCTTTGTGGGTTGGCTCAGAAAGTTGCAATTGTACGTCAGTGTGAAGGACGAGTCCAGTAAAGGCCCCAGAAAGTTTCACTTTCGTATGTCCACCCAAAACCGATTTAGAGGACCATGCTAATTACTTATCTATCTACTTATCTATACGTATAGTCAGTGAGTGTGTCTGATTTCTTTTTGGGCCTGTTCGAAGTTTTCAGGGAAAGATTTTTTTCTTTGAATTTTCGAAGTTTCAGAGAGTTGAGTTTTCGAATTTTTCAATTTTTCTGTGCACGGTCGATTTGTTCTTCGCAAGCATTCGATGTACAGGACGTATCAAATTCGTCTGTGCATGGAACACTGACGTTCAGAGAGTGGTCTCTGTTCAATAATTTGACTCAGCGTGTCCAATATGACTTTCTCTGATGGAGGAAACCGCACGTGTCTAAGTTTCAGAACCAGGATAAGTTAATTGACACATGACATGAACCGCGGCAAGACACGCAGGTACCTACACACCTATGGGCAATGAGCATAGCTCCCGAAACCATGAAAGCTGGACAAAACCTACACTTTGCCTGAACATGTAACTGCAAGTACCTATCACCTACTGTTATCTTAAAGCCATCGAATTATTGCGGTTCTCATGCACTGCTTTGAAACCGCAATCAACCTGCAAAGGTCCTATATACAGAGGCCCAGAAACGTCCGTGACACAGAAACGTCCTTGCATCATGGCGTAATTTCGTGACCTATCCATTATACCTAATCCTGAATTTATAAACCTTGAGTTTATTGTTCCCTTGGGAGTAGCGAAAGCCAAATGGCCAACGTCAGCCCACAGCTACTTCCTACTTTGGTGTCAACAGGGTGTCTGTTGAGTTGTGTACCTACCTATATACATAACTTCACATCCCATTTACTCTGACTCCTTTTTTCTGGGTGGTTTTGGCATTTGCTGCCTGCTTAGCAGATCTTTTAGGGTTTTTGTTGTTGTCCCAGATGGGTTTTCTGCATTGCTGCCAAGTCTGGATTTTTCTTCTCGTTTTGCAGTTGACCAAAGTTGACAACCGTCCGAAGATTGCAGCAAAGACATGAAGTGTGGAAGAGTCCGTCTTTGAAGTGCGAAGACAGAAAAAAGGAGAACACTGAGTGAATTGTCACCTGATTCCGATCTTGAGCAAGTTGACTTTTCTCTCTGCACTTCCGATCTCTGCACTCTCAATCATTAATTCTTAATCTCTGCACTTCAGCGAAGGACTTTCACATTAAAATCACGGAACTCCAATCCGAGAGGTGTTGCTTGCAATCTTAGTCGCCTGCAAAACAAGATGAAAAATTAAGGAGGATGCATAAAACCCATGTGGGCAACCAACAAATCCTTGAAGAACATGCTTTACATCAGGCAGCAAAAGCTGAGCTGCCCGGAAATGGGAGTCAGCCGTAAATAGGATCCAAAGTTTTGTACTTACTTTATAGACACCCTCAGATATCGTACAGAAACAATAACGCTGGATGCAATCGATTATCGACACCCTCCCATGCCCTGGCTTTCACCTCCGAAAATAGGCGAAGCTGATATGGCGCAAGACAAAAATCCAATTTCTGAACAACTGCACCAAAAGTCAGTCGAGACGATTACTGGCTTCACCTTTAGAAATGACGTCTTTCAAAAAATCGGGGGCAAACACCGACAAAATCAAGGGGTTGAATGACCACGCGTTTAGTGGGGCCAACGTGCGTTGTCCCTTGCTCTGGAAGACAGAGGCCCTGGGACACCGAGACAAAACGAAACAGTGCCGGGAAAAATGGAACCACACATGCAATTTTATTTAAATGCAGTTTCGGTAGTCAATGATATTTTTGATTCCGCGACGAAAATTTAGCACCAAAGTTTTCCTTTGTTGACCAACCAAATGAAGAAGAAAAAAATCCAAAGTGTTTTTTCTAAAGTACATCGTATATGCAAAGTATATGCAATTGTAAGTATATGCAATTGCAAAGTATATGCAATTGCAATTCTAAAGTACAAAGTATATGCAATAAAATTGTTGAAACAAAACTTGTGAAACAGATGTCACAACATGTTGATGAAACACGACACTTTTTTCTTTGTGAAAAAAGGACGTAAGTGAAGGAAAGTTTCGGAGGCAACACCATTTCTGCCATTTAATTTACGTTAGTGGCTCCATTAATTATCTCGATGGAACGTCCCCCGAGATTTTTTGCAACGTCTGTACACCTTGTTCCATTTGAAGATATAAACTGAGAATGCACTCAACCATTTAAATCCATATAAACACTCTTCCATTTAAATGCGCAGAAAAACTTTAATTTCTATGCCGAGAATGAAGTTTTCGCCCGAGTTTTCATTGTTGAAAGAATTCTGAATTACTCTGAGCACACTTGGAAGCATTCTTAGCTTATATCTTCAAGTGGAATGAGGAGTAGTCTCGATGCCCCGCTTGTAATCATGCATTATGGGGGTCAACAGAAACATTTCTGTCGTCCATCCTTTCATGTCGTTCAACCTCGTATACTGCGAGCGAATACAGATTCAGTACCCTTCCATTTCCAGTCTGGGTGTCATGATTCCGAGAAAAAACTGGGTCGTTTCAACACCCACATGAACTCAATTGCAGGCACCCAGAAGGTGATCAGTGTGAAAATGAAAAATGTAGATGCGTCTGCCGTCACTTCTTGAAATTGCTTTGCCTCAGATGTGTTGCAGAGCATGTTGGAATGGCATGATTCAGGCGAACACTTTTCGCAACGACCCAACCAACATCACTGCGGTTCTCGATCCTGAAGATGCGGTTTGTTTTCTTTAGGACACGACGGCACGGATTCTCTTCAAATCCGTGCAGCACTTCGCCAATGAGATCACCTCGCAGTCATGCATCCCCGCTTTCTTTTCAATTTAAAGGCACAAACTTGGGAAAACTTCAATCTTCACATTCATTTTTCAGCAGAACTTTGATTTCTGTGTCCAGCTGGGAGGTTTCGGTCGGGTTTCCGCGGTTTTCCATTGTTGCATTGGGAATTCTGGATTCCCTCATTGATTGTTTCCGCAGATTGCATCTTCAAATGGACTAAGAACGGGCATACAAAAGGTCTGCTCAGCTTTCTGAGGATTCAGACCCGGTCAGGTGAGCATTCAATTTTTCTCCCAATGCGCTTGGAAAAACACATAACATGACATCATCCAAGGGCCGTTTTTCAAACTTTTGGTTCCCGTCCTGATGCGCGATGCTGCAAAATGACCTGCTGAACGCAACCGCGGTGAGGATTGCGCAGGTGTGTGGGAAATTCTCCCCGTGCAAAATGATTTCAGAGCAAGTCATAAACATCCTTACAACTTATTGATCAGAGGATTCTCCATTGCTGTGCTCGCAAGCAACAAAACCTGTTGATTTCCAGTCTGCTTTCCGCTCTGAAACTATACGCCCAAGTGCTGGCAATGCTCCCGGTCGCAATCCACCATATGTGAAATTCTGCAAATCTTCCCGTAGTGCTTTGTCAGCCAATAAACTTATTCATGGCTCAGAAAGATCGATCACACGCCCTTCTGCATAAGGTTTGTGGCGGGTTTTATTAAGGTGCAATACAGGATACCTTTACGGCTTGAGGTTTATGTTGTCCAACTTTTTTGTTATCATTCGAGTGGACATACCTACACGGTGTATTTATTCCCCTGAGGTTCCCCAAAATTGCTCATTTCCAGAAATCCTCGCGAATTTTCGTGAAAGAAAGCGATTTAATTTTTGGAAGAATCGAGGTGGATCATGCCGTACTAAAATAAGGAATTCGTACAATTTGTCAAACATTGATTGATGAAAATCAGAAAATTATTAATCAACTGCCAAATTATTCACAATTTTTCTTTTATCATTTTGTTAATTGGTGAATGATCGATGGGATTGGTGAATGATCAATGGATTATTATTCCATCGATTTAATTGACATGGCGAAAAAAGTTTGATGCAAATGTTTACGCCTAAGTGTAAAATACGTGATCAAAATAATTCCAAGGCTTTAAAAAGCTTCCCGAATACCAACAATGGACAAGATTACAAAAAATCTTTTCTTGAAATAAAATCGATCAGGACATGAGAATAAATTAAAATGTGCTCGCAAGTTTTAAATATATTTCAACCATTCTGCGCTTCCGTATCTATCTGTGATAGATCCTCTCATCAGTGAGAATACAGTAACAATCGCATCACATCGGGCGAGACGGGTAAAACTGTGATGTTGGCCCATCGTACTTCCTGAAACGGAACTGAGAGGGTGTGAAAAAGTCTACTTTACCATATAGCCAGGAAGCAGAGGAACGTGGCAGGAACGTTCCGCGGAATATGGCAAACACTTGTCTGTGCCAGGTGGTTGCCATTTGGATATGGTCGGTGTGGCACCACGATGCTGGCCACTATGGCAGGAATGTGGCTTTCTCCAGTGACAGCGATGTGTTTTTCCCCCGTGGTGGGGACATGGCATGCTCCCGTGACAGGTACGTGATTGCCACGGTGGTTTGTCTCGTCCCACGGTGGAAAATAGCATTCTCGCCACGGGAGCATGCCATGTCCCCACCACGGGCGAAAAACACATCGTTGTCACTGGAGAAAGCCACATTCCTGCCATAGTGGCCAGCATCGTGGTGCCACACCGACCATATCCAAATGGCAGCCACCTGGCACAGACAAGTGTTTGCCATATTCCGCGGAACGTTCCTGCCACGTTCCTCTGCTACCCGGGTAGAGGAACCGCGCGGCCTGTAGGCCCCTGTTCGATGTTGAAGGGGGCCAGGCATCTAATTCCTGAGCCTGGGACAGGTGAAAGAATCGTGGCATTTTCCACGGTGTCTGATAAACATTGATCATATTGTAAGGTTTATTGGTCATCAGGAAAAAGATTATCGCTTCACAGAGGCTCATTTCGAGTCGCCCATGCATCAAAGAGTGGAAGCGACATGTGTTCCACAGCTGGAACATTTGCGTGAACACGATTCGATTCTGCCAAATCACCGTTCACTTTTGCGGCTTGTTTTCCTCCAGAGATGCAGTTTGTGGAAGCAGGGATGTAACCTCTGCGCGGTATACAAAGTGGCCCATAAATCACCATCCGCCGAAAAGAAAGGCTATACCTAACAAAAATTTCATTGGAAACCTCTTAACAATTCTTTCCTCTTTCGAATTCCACCATTTTGGCCTGCTGCTTGTTAGGGGTTGTTACTTCAAGAGGGATTTG
>JASGXE010010350.1:0-14226 GCA_030068105.1 Sinentomon sp. SZTP_YWyxl | reverse complement strand
GCATTCATATTAGAGGTGTTGCTTTGTGGAATCAGTTGCCATTAACAAACAGACAACTGCCCTTCCCTGCTTTCAAGCGTGACTTGTTCGAAACTCTAATCCAATCAATTTAACGTGGTTAAGCTGCGTCTTCCCCTTATCCCCTTATTTTAATTATTATCATCATTTGAATTATTATTAATTTTTTACATTATCATTATTAGTTGTTTTACAGCATTCGTTTGCAGTCCTTCCCATTGTATTCATGTGGGGCCCGTCTTTCCAGATTTCTGTCTGGGCTTCCACTTTGTATGTTGCACTGTTTTCTGTTTTCTTTTAACAATAAAAAACTTTCTTCTTCTTCTTCTTCTTCACCAAATTTCCGGTGATTTTCTGCTGTGAACTGGTGAATTTCCGGTTCAGAATGCATGTGTCGGAACATTAATTTTATGGATTCTGGTCTGCAGTGTGACGTGAGTGTAACGCTACATTATTTCTCGTCATTTAATAACAAATAAGGCAAAAATGTTCGTTGCTGTTGCGAGTAACAATAGCTTGGTGATAATTAACACCAGAAAGACAGCAACGCCAGTCTTGTCCATTTGAAGATTGTTAAACATTTTTATGTAAAGCTCAGTCAATAACCCAAAACCAACAGGCAACAGTCCCAGGTTGGGGCAATTTTGGAACAAATGCTGCATCAAGGGGCCAAGCCCACACAAAATTTAGATAAAATGGAATGACAACAGAAAATTGCCTTTTGCTGGTGCCCCACCCCCCAAAGATGAGAACACCAACTTCCGACATAAAAAAAGTTAGAAATACTGCGTTGGAATTAAAATTCTTCTGCCATAATCAAAACGATCAATGATGTCCACCCTGTGAATGGATGAGAGCCCTTGCCCACACCAGTCGTATCGTCATAATTCTCCCAAACATATCCAGTCTTCTTATATTGTGCAAACACATTGTTCACTAAATTCTCTCGAAGACTCTTGGCTAGCTGCTTCGACAGAGCCTGATAGGGCCCTTCCGTTGAGCCGTAATGGTGTAGTGCTCTTAGCACCAGGTAGTTCACATTGAGCCAAATGGATCCCCTCCAATAAGGTGGATCGTGTTCCGTGTTCCACTTCATGTAAAGGGGTGCCCTTTTGGAGAGGGAGCGCAGACCGTAGGCCGTCCACAGCAGATCTGGATCCTTAAGATCTTGAAGGATTTTTTCAAGTTTTGGGGATGCTGGATCGACGATCATTGTAATGAAAGGAAAGAGACTGACGTATCCGAAAGAGTTGACAAACTGGAGGGATGGTTCTGCCAGGACGACCCTCTCCTTCTGAGGAGGGTTAGCATGGGGATTGTGTCCCGGAGGCAGTTTTGGCCTTTTCAGGATAACTTTATCGGTGTGCAGACCATAATCGGCATACATCTGTCCTGACGTAGACCAGTGTAGAGAATTGAGTACGCTATTGTCCTTGAGTGAGAGCCATGTGCTGTTGTAGCGATCACCATTGTGGCCCAAATATTGTGCTACTTGTGATAGAATGTCAGATGCCATAGCCATCCAACACCTAAGGTCAAGGTGACGCTCTTCAACTGATGGGTGAGATGCACGTGGATAGTCATCAAAACCAGAGGTCAGTGTCTTTTGATTCAGTTCAGTCTTCACAACAGGATCACGACCTCTCCACCGGTACGTTCTGGGTGCTGATCCCACCTGGGTTGTGTTGTACCAATTGTACCAGACCACCAATCGGGGCCATATACGACTCCAGAAATTTGTCTCAAAATCGGTGAGCGGCCCATCTCCTGTGCGTGGAGAGATCTCTTTGAAAAGATACTGAAGAGTTAGCAAGAGAGTAGGGGGGTTACCATTGCTGTTCCTCTGTACAACAAATTCTGTTGGTACCCTTGCGAGTGCTTCACTCCCAAGGATTTGTTCTCTCGGAATCCAACCCTCGACATTCATCAAATCAAACCAATGGGCCAAAATGTCTAAGGATATCTGCCGATCCCATCTTGCTATCAGTAGGTTGTGGAAGCCCTCGTCCCAGAGAAATCCCCTTGGAAAGAAACTTCGCGATGGAACCGCACTGTACAAACCAGCCTTCCAGTAGGAGACAGGCTCCTGGTTGTGGATGGACTGTACTTTGGACGATCCATAAAAGTAGCCTATTCCACCCAACAGATTGCTAAGAACAGCTTTAGCAAATGTTGTCGGCTCTTCATCGATTCTCTTCTTGGAAAATTTGAACACTTTTTCAAAGTGTTCGTGAAACTTCTTCCTATGCTTCGCCAATGCAGCATCGTACACTTTCTGTGCCAGTCGATTTTCACGATCTGCAAAAGAATCCGATTGGTAGACAACCTCGAGCGTAAACGGCAGCTTCACATTGACGTGGTGCACAACAAAATTGGGTTCCTCCTTCGTGTCCTTAGGAAAAACAGGACCAGACAATCCTATGTATTTTGTACCCTTCTTACTCTCCATGACTCTCAGAGTATTGACGGCCATCTCTTTTAGATTATTCAAACTTCCAACTATTGTGCTCAAGTAGGAAGCTTCAAGAAGCGGCTCGCTGTGGAAGAATCGCAAGTTGAAACGTGATGTCGCATCCGTCATACCAAATACTCCATCCAAATAGGGACTACCTGCACGGATCATTGGAACGAGGCTTTCAGAATTGACCTGATCCGACTTTTCATCAGAGAGCGCAACATAGAACATTAGAGAGACCGATTCATTCTTGTAACTGGTGAGCTGCAAAATAAATGTGAAAATTTATGACATACAAGGTGCAAGACTGCACAATGATTGTTGTAAATCAATTCATGGTTGCTTATTTTCCCTGATGCGGATGCCACAAAAGATCAGCACGTACGGCATCAATTTTGCCAACGGCAATCTGATTATATCTAGTGCTTAAATTATCGGGGGAATGCGTGGAATGATGCACTCCAGATAAGGAAGACCCACACGAACATTGTACCACCAACCAAGTATATGCACAAACTCATTTTGCTAACAAAATGTTTAAAGTGGAAAAAATCGTTTCAATGAATGTCTGAAATTTTAAAAGGGAATTTTATCAACGAAATGATCATTCTGTAGCAAAAACAAACCGGATCGATCACACATAATAAATTCTAAAAACTTTTATCATGCATAAAGACAACCAACTGCATTTTTGCACGTGGAAGTGAAGTCAACTCTTGCTATTTTGTGGAAAAATACAGGTTTTAAAAACTGAACAATCGAACATCACCGAAATGTTCAATTTTTAAGCTTGGCGGCAGCAGAATCAAAGCACGAGCTAATTAGAACTTTTAATACACATGCCCCTCTCCTCAGCAAAGGAGTAAACATCGCAATGACATGACAAGACCGGTTCATTCAATGTGTCACCAAAAGCTACCTACAACAGACAACTCTATCAAGTACCACAATGTTAACTAGCGCTTTACTGATACCGATCCCAATTATGAACACGGATTTAATCTGAGAAAAAAGCTTTCATAGGTACAAAGTGCATTTGCAGAACGAGAACTTTTGAAATAATTGAAAATCATTTATTTATTTTGATTTTGTGCAAAGTTTGTGCAAAATTGTGGATTTTCCTTGAAAATTCTGCAAAAGAGAATATTTTACATCCCCCAATGAGGTGAGTGCAGTAGTCCCTGCTACCCCCCGCTGGAAGGATGCAGGCCAGAAATCTGATGACCAGAATGAAATGGAAGGGATGAGATGGGATGGCAAGGGCTCAATTTGTTTGTTTGCAAATTGGCACGCACTGACCATTTTCAATAATCAATTCATGAATGGGACCACCGGCTGTTATTTGAGGACATCATGAAACATGATAATGATATCCCCATTCCTCAATATTTTGCACCCGTGCACACCGCACATTGCCATGAAATGGCAACATTTTTATTCACTTTGTCAAAACACTGATCTGGAAAACAGACACTGATCAAAACACTGATCTGGACCAGGCAAACAAGCATGCACAGCATAGAAAGAGAAAAGCTTTAGACACAAAGTGGAGGATTGGGAATATGCCTGATTAAAGCCACATTGCGCCATAATGGGCGACAACCAAAATTTGACCAATCAGAACTTGCCACAAAATCATCTGCCCTGTGAAATGAGAAGCTGTCAAAGAAGACCTCACAAGCTGGAATTCCTATTTGTTTCTTTTTGTAAATTAAATGAAGGATGATCCCATGCGGGGATTGATGAATCTGCATAAGTTGTTGAAAGAAATTTGCTCTGATTAATTGTGGACTTAAAACTGATGCCAATAAAATACTCAAAATGCTGTGTTGGACATAAAAATGACAGGACAACCCTGTACCTTACCGCACAGCATGAAAAAAATTTTATAATCGGATATCGAAAAAACCCAGACAGGCCAAGCACTAATGTTAATCAATCTGAAATTACTTATAGGTTCTTTTGATTACACGAAAATTGCATTTTTTACAACATTCACATTAGGTAAAATTATTCGAACATACACTTGGCTTTGCTTCAATTCTGGCAGTCCAGTCTCCTCCATGGCTCCCTCCTTTTCTTTTGACAAAAGAAGTATTCAGAATGGCAATCCGATCGATGATTTCCTGAATGCCAAAGTTGGTCCCATCATGCTCCGTCCAGCCATAGCGATAAAGTTTGTCACCTTGGTCACACCAGTGTCTAGTTGAAAAAAAAAGAAGAAAAAAAGCTTTTCTGGTAAAATGTGATAGGAAGTTAGTGCAGAATGCACAAATCACAATCCAAACCTTGCGACATCATGATTGTATTCTTGTCCAATGCGGACCTTGCAGCCAGTGCCGGATTAAGCGAATGTGTGGCCCTGGACCCAGTTTTTTTCGGGGCCCCTACCCCCGGAACAAAAATTAAAAAATCAATTTTCAAACTCAACACAAAAATGTGTTTCAAATATCTTCTTTCGCACTTTCGTGGCAAGAAAATGACAAAAAAATGAACATCTTCAAAATTGATTCTCCTTTAAACATCACAATCGATAGAAATAATGGACAAATGAAAGCCTCTATTCAAGGGTTGATCTGAGGCGATTTTATTTTATCAACTTTAGCTCTGAAAATGATCTCTCTGCTGAAGCAACACTAATCATCAAACATATCTACAAATCGATAAGCTGGGTCCCTACTTCAACATTTGAAATGCAGAAGGTTTTCATTTTCAGTTATCAAAAACGTTTTTTTCTGGTGACGTCATCTCACCGCGACGCTGGCCTTGGAAATATCCAACGAAATGCACAAACTCATCTTGCAGGTCAATGCGGACATCCCTTGGATAAGCATCAATCAAACACTACGCTTCTCCCAGATACCATTTTTCCAGGTAGGTACCTACCATTGAAAAAAAATTCGTTAGGAACCGAATTGATGCTGATTGTTGCTGCAGCCTTCATCTGCTTTTGGGTTTTAAGGAGAACAGAACACGTATACGCAGTGTTGTGGTGGCCGGTGCCCGGTGGATGGGGTGTATCCCATCGGGTGGTGTTACTGACACGGTTTCGGGCAAGGTTCCATTTCAGGAAATGTGCCATTTTTCCCGATGGGCAGTGAGGCCCATTGGGAAAAATGACTCCTCAAAAACAAAAGGGGATTTTGTAGGCAATCTGATCTGATAGCAAGAAAACAAAAGGTCGACCGGGTGGGACCAGGGTTGTCACTCATGCTTTTTTATTTTTTTTTTTTTGTTTTAAAAAGTGTTTTTTTCTGTGTTTTCTGCTTTTTTCTCTTTTTATTCGCCCTGCATCACAGTGCAGAACCTCCCGAACGAGAGAATGTGCGACATGAAATGTCAAAAGCTGGCATCTGGAGACACCAAATTTATCGAAAAGCTTCAGCCCTCGGGGGACTCGCAATGGGCTCTGCCCCTTATGGAACTCCGCAGGGGTTGCAGCGCAAGACCCCGCTTTGGTGGCCTTTGGCCACTAGACAATGTGTCGCGGCGTCCAATCCGCCCCTCAGAGCCTCTTGTACCCCCCATAATGTGCTCTAATCTGCCCAACCCTGCCTTTGTGGGCATTTTGCCTTAATGCTCCGGTGATACTTTTTTGCAACAATGGGTTCGACCAAGGCATCACGTGTGATGCCTTGGTGTGTGATGCCTTGGTGAGACACTCTGAGGCCCTTCTCTGCAGCGTTGAAGAAAAGTCGAAAAAAGGATTTTGTGGGCAAAACTGCGAGAGAAAAGGCCCCCGGGCCTGGTGAGGCCTTCAGAGGCTGGGCCCGGGTTCCCACTGAACATATGTCTGTGGAGAAAAATCGCAAGCACAGAATGATTTTGAAGAAAACAGAGCAAAAAAGGAAAACAGCCACACCAGTGGGGCCCCCGGAAGCCCATTGAATTTCGACACATTGGAGGAAACAAAGAGATAAAGTGGGAGCAAAAAACTAGGAAGTTTCGGGGAAAATACTGTGAGCAAAGAAAACAGAAAAAAAAACAAAAGCAAAAAAACTCAACCGGTTGGGGCATTCAAAAAAAAAAAGTCGCCCGCCGGTTGTTGGGGCCCTCTGAGGCCGGGGGCCCCTGGACCCAGGTCCAGTCGGTCCATAGGGAAATCCGGCACTGCTTGCAGCACACAAAATGGAAACAAATATTGAAGGTTATGTACTTTGTCGCAGGGTTGAGTCTCAAGCAAAATCTCTTTTCAAACTACACCAGTTCTACCCCAATCGGTCAATTTGTTCTCAGTCAGCAAAGTGATGCAACATGAGGAAAAGATCCGACGATGCTGATAATTCAAAAACAAACTCCACACAAACAATATCGCTCCATGCAAACATTATCATTATCTCTTCTTCTGTCTGTTTGCAGTCCAAATCTGGATACAGGCTATTGTTTTGTTGTCTGTTGTCTCTGAGATCACCCTCCATCTTCACTGAAGCAGCAGCGACACGTGTGCCGGCAGAGTGCAACAATAACAGCTGGACGTGAGCGAAGGGGAAGATAGGCACACATTGGAGAAAACTGGATTTGGCACGAAGCTGAAAGATTGAATGAAGCCACGGGGCGACAAACGTCAGCGGATGAATCTCGTTTTGCGAATTTGTCATTTGCGCTAACACAAAGAAAAAAACGACTGGGTGTTTCGGAATATTTACTTTCTGCTGATTTTCATCACCAGTCGGCATCATCGAAGATAGCCATCGTATTCTGGGCCAAAGACATAACCTGACAAACATTGCTTGGCGGCATCGGGAGGTTTAATGATAACAATTTGTGCCCAGTTTATTCTATCGAACATCCTGAAAATTGTAGCCTGGGGGAAAGGGTTTTTATGAGAATTCTGAGGCCAGATATGAATTCTGCACACTTTAAGGGGGGCCCACCCTAGCGGACCAACTTCGGTGTTTGCAAGCCGATTTTGCTGAAATTTGGGGGGCATAATTAGCCCCTTGAAAGGAATGTCTGTGCAAAATTTTAATGCTGTACCTCACCTGGTTCCCGAGATTTCCAACAAATAAGATAAAACATTAGCGCGGCTTAACTATAGTCTAACTGGAAGGCCAGAACCAATTTTGCAACAGTGATAGATTTTTTGCACCAAAAAATGCTCAAAAAGTGCCTGACAGAGCCCAAATTTAAAAATTCTCACTCTGAGGTCATGTTTTTGTTTTCTGTAAAAAAGTGACTTGCGTTAAAAAAATCAACCATTATGCAACGAGATGCTATTTGATGGCAAAGGGTAAAAAATGAAAAATCCGGCTGTCAGGCAACTCAGCACACTTTTTTACCTAAGTACCCCAATTTTCGCCTTTCTAGACCAAAAATGACAGAAATATGCTATCTGGGAGTTTTTTTTTTCACCGAAAACCCAAATGCGAGAAAAACCTGGTTTTCGAACAGTCTTTTTTAAGGGAAATGGGAAAAAGCAGTGTGGGAAGTTGCATCGCATGCTGAAATTTGCTCTTGTGAAGCCATTTCCCAATGGATTTTACTAATTTTTGGACCAAAATGCTCAGAAAACATCACAGAATCAAGAGGGAAAGCAAACTACAAAATGAGAATTTTTAATTTTTTAAATTTCGAAGGGTGGGCCCCCCTTAATTAGTGAAAAAAGCAGAAATTACAAAAATGCTAAATCTGCATCTTTGAATGCCAGAAAAAGGGTTTCGTCTCCCCTGAAGAGTGAAGGCTTGCACCCCATCTGGCAAAAATTTAGGGTATGGTCACTCTAAGTTAGAGGGTCGCTGTAACAATAACAGCAAATCTGCAGCTTTTGAAAGTGGAAAGTGAGTCAATTTATGAGACAGATTTGGAAGAACACAGCGACAGGAAGATCGACGTAAAGAATTGGCCGTCACAGCAGAGTGCTCGAAACTATGGTAAAACAGATACCTTTTCAATGTCAATGTTTTCTCATTCAGAATGTCAACACCATAATTTGTTTTCCCCTTTCGTTTCGTCAACCTGAATTAAAAGTGTCAGATTTCAACAGCTTTTTTGCAATCTATTCAGCAACTTTGCCACATTGTGTCTTTCTTTTCCTTTTGATTTTGTTGTTTTTTCCTTGTTGAAAAAAAAACTGTGCTGTGTGGAATCGAGTTCCCAAGGAAGCTTGAAAGTCATCATTTGATTGCATACCAACACCAGGTATTACAGATGGTAGTTGTTGGTGTGTTCACTTCTGTTGAACAAGGTGCATTTACTTCCGTTTGTTGAAACGGAATCATGCCTTCAGCCAGCTCCATAACTCATTCAACACCAGGAAAATAGAATGCCAGCCGTATTCCCCATTGCCTCATATTGGCTCAGAGCATCCACTCAACAGCAATTTAATGGACATAATTGAAAAAAATTTCTCTCCACAACACAACTGTTGTCCATTTTTGAAAAGATCAATCTGATGATTTGGCTGTTTGTTGAAGCAGATTGCAAGTGAAAAAGGGGAATGCAGCCATACGACAAAATTCACATTCATAACTAAAACAACAACAACACACCTGAAACCCAAATCATCTCGCCTCATCAAATCGGGGATAAACCACATCAGGCCAAAAATGGGTGACCTTGGATGTCGTGCTGAAATGCCAAAATAAGATCCTGGTCTGTAGCTGCCCCAGTAGCGTTCCGGAACATCCAGCCCGGTGAGAGACACAACCTGAAAACATTATGTTATGAAAATCCACGATTTAAACATGAATATGTAAGGACACAATGAAGTGCGTGTTCAGCCAATCAAGAATGCACATTGCCTGCGAAAGCGGTGAATTTACAACACATTAAGGAAGAAATTCTCACAGAAATTCTGGCTTGTGGAAGCAAAGCACAGATCAGGAACACTCAGTCCTTTGGATTTCCAATTGTAAAAAAAAGATTTTCAGCTATATTTGACTGTATTTATTTTTTACTTGTCCCTGAGAGCGTTTCATCAGATGAAAATATTACTTTGGCATAAACTGTTCTGTGGATGGCGAAAGAAGAGATGCATTGCAGTGCTGTGGTTTCAACTGAAGAACAGCCGTCCATCCGGGACCATTCCCGTCCAAATTTTAAGCCAGAGGAAGTGGCAGTGGTTAAAGTCGGCCGGTGCGCACCGGTGCGCCGCACCTGCCCGCCCTGGAAGTGCCGGTGCGCAGCACCGGCCTGCCCTGATTGATTACCGCACCGGCTCGCTCGATTTACAGCGGGAGCGCCAGCACCGGCAGCAGTGCCCTTGAGATGTGACATGTGGGTTTTCTGTCAAAAATAAAAACTGGAAATTGGGGTCAATGTTTGCTGTGCACAATCCCTTGGCACAATCCATCTGTGATTGACTTTGGGCACGAAAAAACTGGACTTGGACCAGCCACAGAAATATGCTTGTAACATACTTTGGGTTGGAAGGGGTTAGGGTGTGAAATCTTCCTTTCCACAATCCACCGCCCACGCATTCAACGTTCTCTGCCCCTGTCACGATAAAGAATTTTTGTTTGATTGAATGGCTTGAATGAATTGCATTATGGCGACGCAGAGGAGGGATGCAAAAACGCACCGGTGGTGCTCAGTGCCACGCCACCCTGCGAGCAGTTCAAAGACAGCAGCATCAGAGCACAGGTGCCGCGCAAGAGTGCGGAACATCCCAGGAAAAGTCAAAAGTCCAGCAGTTTTTGAAATCATGGCAATTGCAGATTGCGTGCCTGGGTTCCATCGTTGGGGTGGTCCACCCCATCCCATTCTTTTTGGAGCGTGCAATGCTGACGGTGACAGGTGAAAGCAACATTGTCTTCAATTTTTCTTTCCTGCTCGATGGCGACAACATTTGGTGTGGGCGTTTCGTCTCCGTTCACATTCGTTTTTTGATCATTTTCATGCGCGACGCAAAATGTCCAATGACATTCGAATTTCAGTTGCCTTTGCCTCCGCCGGTCGCGCCCGCCTCGCGGTGTCGGGTGTGCATGCCCTTAAAAGGATTCGTGCATTCATGCAGCAAAAACACGTTCAGTTTTTTGGTTGGCTTGAGACTTTTGCAGGGGCCCCAATGGGGGGTTTGGGGATGTGGCTCGCGTCCACTTGGTCTCAGGGGGGAGGATTTACACTGGATAAAATCGACATCCCTGGGGGAAAATTCACACACACATTCGCATGTGGAGTGGGAGAGATAGGGCCGATTTTTTAAACGAAGCCTATCTTTTAGGCCGCGGATTCTTTTTCTTTTGTGTGTAAAATTGCATTTAAAAAAGAAACAATCCGCGGCCTAAAAGATGGGCTTCGTTTAAAAAATCGGCCCATGATGTCCTTGTTTTTTTGTCATCAAATGTGTTTGTTCTTGTCCATTGTCTACCATGGAACGCCAAAATTTATCCAAATTTGACCCTCCAATTTCAAAATTTCTTCAGCTTCTGGGGGCTCCGCCCCCCAGACCCCCCGCCAGGGGCTCTGCCCCTTGGAACCCCGCTGGGGCTTCGCCCCAGACCCCGATAGCTGGGGGGCTCCGCCCCCCAGACCCCCCAAAGTGCCCTTTTTACGGGAATGCGTACCGGCCTTTTTTCTGGTACACTTTAAACACTGGGAAGTGGCATTTCGTCAATGTTCTTCATTTCTGCAGTTAGGAATTGACCAAAGACAAGTAATATTTTGCTGTTAAAACTCAACCGGCGGAGAGATCATGATGGGGGTAAGGCTAACTCCGAGCTGCGAGGTAAATTTTTGCCATCTGCTCCAATGGAAAAAATTCACCTCGCAGCTCGGAGTTAGCGTTACCCCCGCCATGATCTCTCCACTGAACGCAATCTAGTGAGCACTTAATCTAAGACATCAGTTGCCTAAAAATTAATTGAGTCTCTCGTTTGTAAGAAGGCAACACTGTGATTCATAAAACCTGTTACATTTTGCAACATGCTTCATTTTCCTCTGAAAATACACATAAAACTGGCTACAGGCAAAAATGTCGTACATTTTTAAGATCTATCGAATCATTTCATCCATCAGGCTGCACCAAGCCGTACAGTACAACATTTTGAAAAATGTTTCCAAGTTTTGAGCAACCCAATTCTGATGTCTTGTGCAAAATTTTTTAGTTACGACAAGACAAGACAAACGGATAGGCGACTTTTCATTCGATTGACTGTGATTCATATTAACTGCATATTCATATGAATCACTTTCACTTTCACAATCACTGACTGCATATTAACTGCTTCTGTGGCAGTCATCATCGGATATGCTTCCAGAGGACATCTCTCCCTCCCACATCCTGCCCCTTTGCTTCCTGAGAATACAAACGAGGAAGGAAACAACGATGCCTGCAACAGTGCTACAGCTCACTGTGTAAAATAGCTCATTGTCAAGAATGGTTAGAAACAAAAATTACCTTTTCGCCTGCAAATGGCGTGGTGACTCTGGTTTCAATGTATCCCTGATAGCACAAATAAGCTGCAACCGCAATCACAGCAACACCGACGGAGGTGTAAGCTGAACTTCGCAATGGTGACCTCTTCGGCTTGGGCCCTTTCACATAGAAACGACTATTCTGACTGCTTTTATCAGACATCATCTGGCTTGTGAAATTCACTCCACCACCTTTTCGTTTAGCCATAGTCATCCATAACTCATCATTCAACAAACCTTCATTGAAATAGCCCGTACGTCAGCATACCATGAGGCGAAGATAATTGAAATTCCAATTTGTCAAGGATAAGGAACGGCAACCAGCTTCTTGAAACCTGACCTTTTGACCTTTGTACAACCAACCCTTTCTCATTCAAAGGAAAATTTTGCCCAAGCAAAATCGAGCAATTCTTGACAGAAATTTCTCATTTTTGGACAATTTTGAAATCTAGGTTCTAAGGGATGAGTGCAACAAGGGCCCAACTGACTTTTTTCCTTCGAAGCAATTGAATCTGAAGTTCTGGAAAGACTGGAAATCGAGGAAAATTGTGCCTTTGGAATGAAATCACCTCGGAGAGTGTTGCATTAATCCCTTCATAATACGAATAGTCATGCAACAAGGACCCAAGTGACTTTCCTGAGCTTAGGACCCGAAAGACTTTCCTGATCTTTACATTCAATTACCTATGTTGAAACAAGCAAACAAAGTCTCCTGGGCCCCCCTTGTTCCAGGAATCCCTTCGTGTTTTCTTCAGTTCAATTGCCAAAAAAAAAGAAAGGAGGCAGAAGCAGATCCAGAGGGGTGATCCCCCTTGTGGGGCAAAAATATCGATTTTGTGAAAACTCTGTAAAGTCACAATTTTGCCTGCAAAATATCATAATTTCGCCATCAACTGGCAGACTGTGTCCCTCAGATCCCTGCCAAGAAACTGTGCTTTGGAACACTGCTGTGTGGATCTTCCCAAGATGCCCTCTTGGTGGGAGGAGGCTGGATCCGCCACTGCCATTTGACATGGCACAGGGCTCAGGATGTAAGGGGGTGCGATACCACTGAAACATAACGTGCTATTTTATCTTACAGCATTCTGGCTGCCTTTTTTTTGGCAGGTGAGCTAATTCCGTCCTGTCAGCATACCGGTAAATCAGCCATTTATGAAATAGCATGCGTGCAAACACTTGGGGAAAATAACAATGTGCCCAATTTCTTTGATTCATTTTCCTAATGCCCTGCATGGAGGCACCCTTTTGAAAATGGAATTTGCTCGTTCATGAAACATGTCCCATCTATTCAAGGTCTGTCTGTCTGTACCCAGCCTCTTTATTCCACAGTTTAAGCCATAATGATGTGGTGCATCCGGAAATGCAAGATAAAGCTGTTGCAGCAGAGCTATTGCAACAGGGTTCCACTGTCAATGACAACAGAGACAACATGCCTAAATCTCTCTGGCGGGCCAATTTTGCAAAAAGATTGGCAATTTTCTGTTAAACGTCAGAAATAACATGAATTGCAGGTCATCACATCCACATCATTAAAATGTTAGATCTGACCAATTGACCAGCAGCAAACAGCAATAATCAAGAGTAGGCTCTTTGGAAACAGGAAGAGGCAACAGTAAAAAAAAACAGTTTCTCTCAAACTTTATCACAGAGAAACAGTCCGCTGAGCAAAATAATCTGCAAATGTTGACCTGGTCACAAGAGACAAAAAAAAAGGTCAAATCTTGACTGCCAAAAAATTCTGACAAATTACAGAACAGCTCGAAAATTAAAAAATTTCCGAGAAGAGGAATGTGATCTCTTGAAACCGTCAATTCTTCAGACGAGAGATCAATTTTGGAGGTTCCATATGTTTATGAGTAAAGAAACATGGTGAAGAAAGTTGTGTACAAAGTGGATTAATTTTCCAATTTTCTGAAGATGTCAACATTTTCAGTGAAATCGCAGCATTACTTTTAAACCCTTTCCACCTTTCCATTCCAAATAAATTCAGCAGCTGAGCTTTCTCCTCACCAAGTCCAGAATGATGCCAGCATGTGGTGTTCTCCTATCCACTACATACCAGACCAGATGCAATGGGCATGATGTGGCCTCCATGTCCAAAGCACTGCCCTAATCAATGCACAAAACTCCCACTGAACCTCTTCCCTTGATGTATCTATCTCTGGTCATTGAGTTAGGTATTTACTTGTAGAGCGTAAATTGTACCAGCCTGGCGTAGGTCCCACTTTGTAAGCACCCTGATGTGCAGATGTGCAGTGCATCTCTTAGTGCCAATGCAAGTGTGTGGCACGCACCCTGGACTGGCAAAAGTGAAGATTCAGAAGTGCATTTAAACGTCAACTTCCATCAGTGTTTTTGGTTTGGCAAGTAAAGGATATCAATTTCATCATTTTGTTACC
>JASGXE010010349.1:0-15575 GCA_030068105.1 Sinentomon sp. SZTP_YWyxl | reverse complement strand
TTCCGGTGTTCTGATGGGAACCGGTGCAAGCCATGCGGTATGCGCTGCCGACTATTTCATCAGGCTTCACGTATCTTGTCTTCACCACCGATGGCTTTCTGTTAGTCTCTCTCAGACACTCCTCCACACTCTGGCTCTCACAGTGTATCTGAGGCAAACTTGTGTCCTCGTTCTCCAACTTCACAGGGAACACCTCCCCCCTCTGGGATCACTTCCTCAGTCTCTCTCTTCACTGAGAACACCTCCCCTCCTCCGGGATCACTGGCTCTCCGACTTCTCAAGTCTCTCCCTTCACAGGGAACACTTTCCCTCTTCCTTGATCACTGGCTCTCCAACTTCTCAGGTCTCTCTACCTGACTCTTTAAGTTGTGAGGTGACAGGTTTTTCTTCACTACACTCGGTTGATCCCAATCCAGTTCCGTGACTCTGGATCACTCCTGGATCAACCCTTCTTGGTGGCTTCACTTGGCCAACTGCCTCTCAGCTTATCGAAGCTCTCCCTCCCTCATCTTTTAGATGAGGCTACTCCCATCTTTGGGAGTCAACAGTAACTCCATCAAATTAGCTTCGTTAAAAACCCACCCCCCCACCTAAGTAGGAAGAGAAAAAATCAATTAGATTGACATATTCAACACCATTACGCCACATTCCCCTGCCATCAGCATCAAGCATGCAGCATTAACCAGCACACACACACACCACAACATACCCATTCGCAATCTCAAATGAAAATATGCAAAAAAGCAAATAAAAGTTAGACATAGGTAGGTGAGAGAAAAGGAAGAAGGTAGGGAAATGACGAAATGAAGAAACAAAGCCAACAACATGAGATTAGATAGAAGAAAGAGAAGTAGAAGATAACACAGGTTCCTAGGTAGTCTTTCCGGAGCACTACATCGGGGGAATGGGTTCGCCTTGCGTCAGTCGCACGGCGATAGCGCTGTCCGACAACTGCCGGTTAACTACCTAGCGCAGGGAGTCACGGAAGCACCAGCGGCGTTCGCCAGCAGTACGCACACTCCCTCTTCCCAGCTGCGTGAAAAAGGTTTGCACTGACCACGCAGAGGGGGGCCGCCGACTCCGGGCAGGTTCCCGGCTTAGGTCCGGGCATGAGTCACTGACCCGTTCCCTGACCTCATCTTTATCAACCCCTCGTAATGCACCGGATCGAATCTAATCCCAGGTCTTATTTGGGCCCCTAGGAGAGAAGAGTAGTTTTCACTATGAATGCCAGAGAAAATAACAGATGAGGAACTTCAGGAAAAGGGTTGAGTCAGAAAGGAATCCACCGAATTTTGGGATAGACGATTCCAGTCTACAATGGTTCTGGGAATGAAAGAATACTTAAAAATGTTCTTAGAAGGTTGATAAACGCGGATCTTGGAAGTATGGTCATGGCGACCAAAGTAATCAGGAAGAGCAAGGGTTTCAGATAGACATGACCAGCCACCATTATGAGTAAAAATCTTACTTAGAGCTGACAACCTAAACTGCGAACGCCTATCGGAGAGTGAAGGCCAGTTCAGAGAGGAAAGCATCGAAGTCACGCTTGAATGGCGAGAAAAATCATTCTTGACGAAACGAGCAGCCCTACGCTGAATTTTTTCAAGCTCATCAACGAGGGAGATTTGGTACGGATCCCAGATTATGCAGGCATATTCGAGAAGTGGACGGACAAGTGAAATATAAAGTGTTTCCTTTGTTGAAGGTGAGCAGGATTTGAAAAGACGCCGAATTTTGAGAAGAGTAGTTTTTTTGAGAAGAGCAAAATTGGCATTGCGTGCAATGTTGGTGATGTGTAGCTTCCAGGACAGATCAGATGAAAGTGTCACACCAAGGTATTTGCAGGACAATGAGGTTGATAAGGTTGTACCTGACGAAGGAAGAGCATAAGAAGACTGAAGAGGATGCAATTTAGTTGAGAACCTGACATGGGCACATTTTGATCCGTTCAGGCCAAGGCCCCAATGAAGGCTCCAGGAGTCAAGGGAAGCAAGATCATCTTGCAACAAGTCTACATCAGAAACAGAGTGAATAATCTTGTAGAGGACGCAGTCATCAGCAAATAGCATTATTCTTGAAGAAGTTATGACGTCAGGAAGATCATTGATGAAGATGAGGAATAGAAGAGGGCCCTTCTCTCAGTATAGAAGAGGCTTCTCTTCTCTCACAAAAAATGTTTGCGACCTCGTTTTTTTTTCATTTTTGTTTTTTATTTTGTTCATTTTTTTCCGGGCATCCCGGCGTATTTTTTTTTGTCCCCAGAAAATTTTTTACCCATTTACCCAAGCCAGTGTGATTTCGGTTCAGTGCGATTTCACCTAGAAACAGAGGGGTACTGACTACTGAGGGGGGACAAGGTGGTGTGACCTGGCTGGTGGTAGCTCCTAGTCAGTTTGTGTCCCATTAGGTATCTGCCCAGATAGGTAATCTTTTGAAATTCATTGCTAGATCTTTTTTCTTTGTTTTTCTCCACTTTTATTGAACATTTTTTGATCTGTACTGGTGAAATCCCCATTTTCCCCAAGGTAAGCGTTCACCTTTTGGGCCTAGGTGCCATCTATCAATACGTTACATCTAAAATGTCAGTTTCAGTTGCATTTCCTTTTCCTCATCCCAATTTCTCCTCCAGTTGTGTTCACAAACAGCAGGGTTGCCACTGGCTTGGCCTCATCGCTGAGTTCCTCGGTTCAGTGCGATTTCACCTTGAAACAGAGGGGTACTGAGGGGGGACAAGGTGGTGTGACCTGGCTGGTAGTAACTCCTAGTCAGTTTGTGTCCCATTAGGTATCTGCCCAGATAGGTAATCTTTTGAAATTCATTGATAGATCTTTTTTCTTTTTTTTTCTCCACTTTTATTGAACATTTTTTGATCGGTACTGTGAAATCTCCACTTTCCCCAAGGTAGCCACTTTTATTGAACATTTTTTGATCTGTACTGTGAAATGTCCATTTTCCCCAAGGTAGCTATCATAGGGTTAGGCAGGTGTGTTTTTCTTCCACCCCATTGTAGATATGTGTACGTTGGTTCATGATTTTTAGCAGCCTACCTTATGAATTCTATTCTTTTCTTTCCTTTTCCAATGTTCATGGCATGTGAATTTTGCCTAGGGAAAATGAACCATACATACTCCAACATCATTTCCTATTACATCTCATCGATTGCCTACTGGCTGTTGCCGTCATCTGTGGTCAATTTTGAGACTGAATTTCCTGCTGCTCAACCACTCCATTCGGGTTCGTTTTCATCAATTCTTGCTTGGTTTGGTGGCTACCTATTCTTTTATTCTCATTCCCCATTGTTGTTTTTGTCTGCGACGAGGTCATTTTGTTGTCCAAACGTTTTTGGTTTTCCTGTGACGGGGTCGTTTTTCTGGCCGGCCAAACATTCGACTTGCGCTTTGCCTTTTCACCTTCACTGCCATGGATTTGGCGTTTTGTGAGTACGAACTGGGGGGGGCAGTAAAAAAAAAAGCCCGTTCGGTTAAACTTTACTTCAACTGACTACCGCAACAACCGCAACAACTCTCCGCAACAACCGCACAACCGTAACAACAAACCCCAACCACTGCAACAACCGCAACAACCCTTCCCGCAACAACTGCAACAACAACCCTACTAAATGCAAGAACCGCAACAACCTCGCGCTACAGCCGTCAGAGCTGATCTATTATCTGGTTATTTTTCGTGTTTTTGTTTCTTGTCTATTTTTGGCCAGGTTAGGTTGGCTTAGGGCAGGTTATGTTTAGGATTAGGTTAGGTTGGGTTAGGTCAGGTTAGGTTAGGTTAGGTTAGGTTAGGTTTGGTTAGGACAGGTTAGGTTTGGTTGGGTTAAGTTGTGTTTGTGTCAATCCGCCCGTTAGCACACCTTTTTCTTGTAACCTAATCAATCCCAACCTCACCTAACCCAACCAAACCTAACCTATCCTACCCCTAACTTATCCCTGACATAATCTAACATAACCCAACCTAACCTAACCTAACCTAAAAATAGATTAGAAACAAAAACACCAACATGATCGGATTGTTCACCTCTGCTGTCGCGCGAGAGTTTGTGGGGTTGTTCTAGAGGGAAGAGTTGTTGCGGTTGTTGCAGTTTGGTTTTTTTTTTCTGGGGTGTTTATTCTTCAATTAGCATGATTTTTACAAAAAGCAATCAGCAAACGGGTCACAATTTTTATTTGCAAAAATAGCAGGCAAAAGCAACTACCTCATTCAGAGAAGAAAAAAAAAATATCAAAGCCAAAGATGTCACCAACCTCACAATATTCCAATGATTGAAGCTCATGTCCGTAGCATTAGTTGAAGAAAATCCATTCAATCGGACGGTTGGTAAACAGGACCATTTTCAAGAAAGCAAATTCAAGTGCACTAGTCAAAAGTGTAGTCCTAGGCGCAATTTAAAATGACATCATGATATTCATCATGATATAACCCTAGAAAAACATGAACCGCAATGATTGGATCATTGTCAGGTTGAAAAAGAAAAGAAAGGAAGAAAGAAATTAGACAAGTGAACAACAACATTTGAACATACCTACCAGGAAAACTGAAAAACCTACCTAGAAGATAATTTTTTTCGATGTGAAGGTCTGACAGGCAAAACCAGGCCGACCAATTCAGAAAATTAAATGCACACAAAGGGCAAGAGTGAAAAAACACTGGCCACTGACATGGAAAGGATGGGCATGTGTATCCACTTTACTTTGCAGGAAGGCCAAGCTCATCTTTGTACTCAATTGTCTCAATCTTTTCAAGTGTATGTCAAAAACTCAGTTTCAGATCACGCATTTAGCATGAAATTTTTTCAACCACTCATATCGAAAAAAAAAACAGCCTTTGTTTCACAATAAACAACAGGTAGGTGGTCAAAAAAAATATTGGAAGGGAGGGCAATAGCCAGACTGGCTAGATAACGCCCCCACCAGCCAACCCCCAGAAAAAACTCAACCAACATAGCAACGAGAGTCGCCAAGGGAACCCCTGAAAAATATTTTGTTCATGCATATTTTAACAACTAAGGCACACAAAAACTAGAAAATAAACAGACAATAATGGAGCAGAAGCTACAAAACACAGTATCTAGGTAGGCTACCTCAAAGCATCATAGGAAATAACAAATAAGTACCAACAGCAAAAGTTACAAACACGTCACAAAAATACATAAACTTACATCACTCCAATAACTAAACTTGTACGAGAGGCATTTCCCCCGAAGCTGTCCAGCACAGTGTGCACTTCACCCCACCCGCACCGGAAAATTTGCTAACACTTAAACTGCATTCAGAGCAACCCTTTTGCTGTAAACAGGTATAGGACACGCAATATGCCAGACACATTCGAGAGGAAATAGCTGCACATGCACATAGGTCAAAAACAGAAAAAATCTCTTAGCTCAACAAATTTGCAACATCCTGCATGGTCATATGACTAATGTGATTGTAAACATGGTTCTTAAAAATATGATAGGCATAGTCAGCTGTCCCCTTCTCATAAAGAGTGTTCCAAAGCCTAGCCCCTTGGAAAGCCACTCCATATCTGCCATAGTTGGTTTGAACCTTAGGCAGCAAAAGTTTACCAGCTGAGAACTGCCGGGTCAAAGTGGAGGGAGTGAGAATATCAAGGTTTGCTATGCGCAGATTTTCTCTCCTCAATCGAAAGAATAGCAGCAGTAAAGACAAAGCAATGGAGTGATAAATGGGCAACAGAGACAGCTCCTGAAACATTGGTGCTGTGTGTTCAGTGTATCCAGCAAACATAATGACCCTAAGTAGATTCTTCTGCTTTAAAAAAACCTTGGCAATAAGCCCAAGTCGGCTGGCTCCCCACACCTCCAAAGCATAACAAAGCTTAGAGTGCACCAGGGCAAAATAAACAATCCTTAACACACATCGTGGAAAGTAAAGACGCAACCTTTTGAAAACCACAATAACATAATTGAGATACTGACATAGGCTTCTAACCAAAGGATCCCAGGTGAGTTTACAATCCAAAAGCAAGCCTAAAAACTTTAGTTCCTCCACCATCGGGAGATTTTGACCTCGTAACTGTGGGGATGTGCACGCCCCTTGGTCATAACAAAATCGACTAGACCGAAATAAGCAAAACTGGGTCTTACGTAGATTTAGAGACAGATTGTTCCCAATAAGCCACCTCTCAATGACTTCAAGATCTTCATTTATGAGCCGAATCAACTGGGGGACGTCTTTACCTGATAGATACAGCGTAGTATCATCAGCATAAAGCAACAC
Organism: Sinentomon sp. SZTP_YWyxl; assembly: GCA_030068105.1. NCBI lineage: Eukaryota > Metazoa > Arthropoda > Protura > Sinentomata > Sinentomidae > Sinentomon > Sinentomon sp. SZTP_YWyxl. The sequence continues at coordinate 9,324 of JASGXE010010349.1, read as the reverse complement.
CTTTGAATGTAGCTTGAGTTGAGACAAATCGTTCATATAAATCAAAAAAGCAGGGGCCCCAGCACAGAGCCCTGGGGAACCCCACAAATTACTGGCCCCAGCTTTGATCTAGCTGTACCCACAACAACATATTGCTCCCGTCCTGTAAGGTAGGAACGAAATAACTCCAGGGCAATGCCCCTTATCCCTATCAGCTCCAATTTGCGAAGCAAAAGTCCATGATTTACTGTATCAAATGCCTTAGAAAGATCCAAGGCTACAGCTGCTACAGCCAGGCCTTTATCAACCTGCTCCTGAAGATATGATACAAGTTCCAGGAGGGCAGTTGTTGTACTCCTACCCGAACGAAAACCATGCTGATGCTCCCAAAGTACATCAAATTCATTCAAGTAAGACATCAGGCGACTGTGAATTAATTTCTCAAGCACCTTATTAAGCACTGGGAGCACACTAATTGGCCTATAGTTTGAAATTTGTGTTGCATCCCCATTTTTGAAAGCAGCAGTCACTCTGGAGATCTTAAAAATACTGGGATAACACCCTGTTTGAAATATATGATTATACAAATGAATAAGCTGACACGAAAATGATGCATACAATTTCTTAATAACAGCCGAAGTGACAAGATCATGACAATTAGGCATCTTATTATCCAAAGATCCAATGACCCTAGCCAACTCACTTTCAGTGATCGGACGAAAAAAGAAATTTTGAGGTACGCGTATTTGCAAAGGGGGAAGTAAAGTAGCATTTTGCAAAGAAGTGCCAATAGACCTAAAGTAGGCATTTGCTCGATCTGCTATATCCACTGGGTTGTGGATAGTAGCACCATCAACAACAAGTTCCTGAATACCCTCCTTCCCTTGCGATGATTTCCCTGGCAAAATCTCATGAATTAAAGTCCAAGTTTTCTTCATATCACCCTTAGCCTGAGACAAGCGGCCAGAAAAATAATGCCGCTTTTCCCGACGTAAAGCACAGAGAGCCCTATTCCTCACAGATACATATTGTTCCCTGAGGTAAGTATCAAATGGATTTTTAGAAGAGAGACGATGCAACATATCCCTCTCCTTAAAAATTTTTAGGAGAGGTGGAGAAACCCAAGGTTTACGTGGAACTGAGTATTTTTGCCTTGAACTTTTGCTTGCATTCTGAATTGCACTTTCAATACTATGGGTCAACTGCATAGCTAGGGAGTCTGCACAAAGAGTTGAATAATAGTTTTCCCAATTGAATTGAAGGAGATACTTATTGGCCTGATCAATATCAACCTGTTTCGGTCTAACATCATTTTGTTCTCTACGTGATAGTGTTGGCATACTCTTCTGTAAAGCAAACGCACTAAATGTGGCAAAATGATCAGTGATGTCAAATTCAACAACAAAACAAGAGATATTAAACTTTTCAAACAAACTATTACTAAGGATTACATGATCAATCAAAGTGCTTGACAAACCTGGAACTCGCCTAGTGGGAACAGTGATTGCATTTATAGCATTTGACCACTCAAGAAGTCGTATATAGTGCCGGCAGAGCTCAGGTTTCAAATAATCGACATTAAAATCCCCCACAAGGATAACTTCTAAACCCTGATTTCCAAAGTCAGAAAGAATTTGTTCAAGTGCTTGACAGAAGAGCCCAACAGATCCAGAGGGAGAACGATAAATGCAGCCCAGAACAACGTTAACCCGCTGCATACGTGTGCCCATATCTATGCTTAAATTCAACCAGAGGCTTTCAGTCTCAGAGCAATGAAGTGTGATCTCTGAGCATTTCATGCGAGCAGTTATAAAAACAATAACACCTCCATGAGCCACATCCTTACGCAAATCAGAGAACTGAAGGAAACCCGGTATAAAAAAAGCCTTTGCTTCAATGGTAGATCCCAGCTGAACCTCAGTTAAACATATGATATCTGGTAGTCTGTTTAGTGTTCTTAACTCTCCCAAAAAAGTATCAAAATTTTTTCTCACGCTACGGATATTCATATGCAATAACTGCAAATCACCACAGTGTTTTAATGAGAGTGAGTCAAACTCTGTTGGCAAAATATATGGAGAAGAGATCGCTATTATTGGATTATCCATTGTCTTATTATTTCTACAAAAGAGCAAAAATACAAAGCCAAATTCACGAATTGCTGACAATTAGATCACATTTTATAGCATCCAGCGAACCACGATCAACAACTCGTATTGGAAGTGAGAGTTCATTCTTCTTGAGAAAGATATTCCCATGCTTAACCCATAGAAATTGGAACCTGTTGACACGACGAAACTCCTGAGCCTCCGCAAACAATTGCCTCTTTGTCGGTGAGAGATGCTCATTTATGAAAATCTTAGATGATGGACCAGTTTGTAAATCAGGTATATCTGCTGTTGAAAGTCGTTTCCCACGAGCTGCCTTCAAGATATCATCCTTCACCTGCCGACGTACCAATCGGACTACAATTGGACCAGAACCAGAAGACCTGGAACGAACTCTATGGGCAATGCTAATATCAGAGTCTGACAGGTTTACAGAAAGAGCAGAGATGATCGCCTTCACAGTTTTTACAACATTTTCACCTTCCTTATTGGGAACTCCACGTATTTCGACATTATCCCGGTAGAGGTAGTCCTCCACTGCAACAACTCGGTTATCCATTAGAGAGAAATCAGCACGCAGTCGACGAAAACCAGCAAGTAACTCAGATTGGCATCCCTTCAGTGACTGAACATCTCGACCAACATCATCCAATTTGCAGTGGAAGGATTCAAACTGATTGTTCATGAATGCCACGGCTGTAATCAGTCCATCGATCTTTTCATTCATGTCTTTATCACCACTACACGAATCGGAAGTTTGAAATGACCTGGCTCGATTGCTTGCAGGTGGGATCTGCCGATCAGCCTCAGCACTACTGATTGAGCTTCCATCTGATTTCCTCATTTGAGAATTACAGCATTTGCGGCAAGTCCATACTTTCTCAGAATCAGTGCCAAGTTCACTTATCTTTGTAGAGCTAAGACCAGAACATTTCTGATGACACCAGTGGGAGCAGATGTTGCATAGAATACTGGAGCCACGTTCAGACACCTTATTAGTGCAGATTGGGCATGTCACGCTATCAGCAGCAGAAGCCATGTTATGGATATCAGCAATACCTGTATGAGTATCTAAGGAAAAAAGAGCCTCGGTTTCCCTTGGCTCAAAGAAACAATGTTTCACTGTAACAATGTTGTAACAATGTTGGTGGGGTTGTTGTGCGGTTGGTTGTTGCGGTATTGCAGTTGTTGGGATTTGTTGTTGCGGGAAGAGTTGTTGCGGTTGTTGTGGTTGTTGCGGCTGTTGCGGTAGTCAGTTGAAGTAAAGTTTAACCGCCCGTTCTTCCTTCCAACACTCATACCCAACCCGTACTCGTGAGTCCTTACCCGTAGGGTGAAGTGCCCTAATACTGACACCCGCCCTAATACTGACACCCCCAAGGAAAATTCACGATTTTTCTTTCTGTTGAAGGAAATTCAAAATCTGACAATCTGCGCATAATTGGCATTCTGTTGCCCATACTCTGTCCAAATTTCAACTTATTTGGCTCATTAGGTCTGAAGTTGTGATGGTTCAAACACAGAAAACACCAAAAACAGCCTTTTTTAGCTCATTTTGATTTTTTGGTGACCAGACGAATGGAGCATTTTCTTGGAAAGTATTTGGAATATCCGAAATGTAATTACATATTTGGATTCCTGAAACTGCGACGGACAAGATGCATGTAAACAAAATCCAAATCGCACATTTTTTGGTCAAGTTAAAAAGGTGTCAGGTATAGGAAGCCCAAAATGTTGCTTTTCCCTATTACTGACATGGGGGTCAGTAAGATTTTGCAACTTGTCTTAACACTGACACCATGTCAGATTGTGTATTTGTGCATGTTTCCTAATGCTGACACCAGATCCAAATGATGTTTTCAAACTAGATCGTTAAATGCTTTTGACGGTTGAATGAAAATGATAATTTGATTTCAGTTGGTTTTTTCATGATTGGAAGATTTCTCGAACGCCAAAATTCATGATTGGAACTGAACACGGTCGAACAAAACTCAAGAATCTAACAAGTTCAGAAGTATTTTTAGCACATTATCAACTTGACGTTTTTTCACCGGCCTTTGTTTTCAAAATTGTAATCTTTTTTTTACTGGGACCAGCGCTGATCCTCCGCAATCAAATCGAAGGACACAAAGTCCGGAGTCACAAAAACAGTCAGTGCCAATGGACCGACGCAAATAACAATCGGTGCACCAGGCCCACGTCAAAACCAGCCAGTGCCAATGGACCGACGCAAATAACAATCGGTGCACCAGGCCCACGTCAAAACGTTTTGAGGTGCACCGATTGTTATTTGCGTCAGTCCATTGGCACTGGCTGTTTTTGTGACTCACCACCAATATCATTCACCAATATCATTCACCTTTGCCTAATTTGGCAGACGCACTGTGCTATTGAACAAAGTCCTTCCAAACATAACTTGCTGACTGAAAATGTTTTCAAAACATTTTCAGTCAGCAAGTTATGTTTGGAAGGGCTTTGTTCAATAGCACAGTGCGTCTGCCAAATTAGGCAAAGGAGAATAGTCCGCCGATGCGGAAAACTTGACAAATGACAATCAAGCAGGTGCCAATCTTATTTTTTTCATAAAATGTCAAAAATAAGTTAAAAAGCAAGTGTCAAAAAAACAGAAAGATAATCAAACAAAACCATGTGCAAAAATTGGCATGCCAAAAAAGGAAGAAATGTGTGGAGAGCAGGAATTGGATTTTGCAGTGCCAGTGAGGACAAAAAATCAAAAAGAAACAGCATTAAAGAATTGCTTTTCTGGTGGCTGCAATATTTCATCTGTCATCGCTTTGCCCTCGCTGTGATTTAGGGACCATCATGTGATAAAAAGTAGGTGAAACAAAGAAAATAAGAAAGTAAAAGTGTGAAATAAAATTGCTGAACTTTTCCTGCATTTACACACAGTTTCCTTTACAAAATCCCCATTTCAATTTGATATTTTGCTGGGCCATGCAGAAGGAGCAAAATGTGGAAGTGGAATTGTATTGTGACATTGGCAAACAACTAGATTCGCCAATTTCCAATAATGCGCCAATATTTTCCAATATATTGGGCACACGACACATATCACGCCTGCCCAATGCCCATATTTGGCCAAATGTGGTTAATTAAAAAATGGTGCAACACTGCAGCTGATTCTCTGATGTAGGTACAACTTTTTCTCTTTCTTTTGAACATTCATTTAGAGAAAAAGTTTGTTGCGTGTGTAGGTAACCGAGAAAAAACGTTTCCGTTTCAGCAAACTTTGTTTGGCAAACAAAATTTGCCCATCTGTGCCAGGCTTTGGTTCGCCAGTCCTCCTCTTGGTTGAGCAGTCCAATATCGCATCCTGATCGATGCACCAGATCAGGGCTTGGGGAGTGTGCTGCCTGTGCATTTGAGAAAATTTTCAATGTTTGTTTTGTGTGGGAGAAAAAAGACTGAGCAAAAGTGAGCATCGTTTGTCTTGCATCTTGCCTAACATAATCAATGTTCATTAATCTCAGATCTGGTATGGTGATTGTCCTCTTCAGGTATTTATTCGTCCTGTGACACTGTGCAGGTCAACCTTCCAGGGTCATCCCTTACATGCTTGGATGGAAATACTGGCCTTGCCTGATGGGCTTGAATTATAGGCTACAGGGTTTCCCAAAAGTCACCTGACAACCCCTGCTATTTGCTGGGTAGTTTTCAATCTTCGCTTGTGGGGCTATTTCTACAGATTTCATGTTCAGATTGGGCAGGCAGCCTGCTGCAGGTGTTATCCACTCAAATTGGAACAAACTCCACTCCAAGCTTACAGGGTAGCTTCATGTATGTATTTTCTCATAGGGTGTCAGTAATAGGACTCTGAAGGTGTCAGTAATAGGAATGGGATGTCAGTATTAGGGATAAAAATGTCTGTTTTAGGGCAAAAAGTGTCAGTATTAGGGGAAAATCAAAATTTGGCAGTTATTTGGTTTTTGCACAAAAACTATCAATGCCAGAGAATTATAAATCACACCACCAGTTGCGTGAGAAAAATATCTATCAGCCAAAAAAACTTTCAGCTCTCTAGCTTCAATAGAACCGATTTTATTCAATTTTTCCCGCGAAAAAAAAAAATGAGGTGTCAGTATTAGGGCATTTCACCCTACCCAACCCGCACCCACGCGGGATTGCTCCGTACCCGTCGTCCATACACACCCGTCATCCTTAAAAGCTTACCCATATTCGTACCTGCGGGGACCCGCGACCCGCGGGTTCCCGTGGGTGCGTACCTACCCGCAGTTGCAGGACTCTACTGAACAACCAACCCTTTTCTGCTCCAAATCTGAATGTATCACTCACTTGCATCCTCATGTCAGCCTCCTTTTTACCCAGCCGCTCGGGCTGGGCGAATCTTGATTCGATTCGAGGATTCGATTCGACAATTGTGAATCTGGCCAGATTCGATTCGAAAAATGTGGCAAGATTCGAACCAGGATTCGAGATTCGAAGGAAAGGTTTCGATTCGAAATGATTCAGGATTTTGCGATGATTTTAAAAATATTCGAATCGAATCTCAAATCTTTTAAAATTTCCAAATTGATCCACAGTCCCGCAGGCATGCCACATCCTGGAACCAAACAGTGCTCACAAGTTTGAATTGTGGCCATTTTGTTTGTGGCCTCTCGCTATACCTGCCTGTCGAAAGCCTTTGACATGGTTGATCACGATATACTATTGGGAAAGCTCCAGTTTTATGGTTTCAGGGGTGTGGTTTTTGATCTCCTTAAAAGTTACTTGAGTTCTCATAAGCAAATTGTAAAATTTGGCAGTTCTCCAATGGTGCTATCCAATGTTATTGATTGCGTCAGAGGGGTACCCCAAGGCTCTGTGCTGGTCCATTGTTGTTCCTTATTTATTTATATGTATTAATGATATTTTCTCGAATGATATATCCTCTAATTTGATTTTGTGTGCAGATGATATTTCACTTTTTTGTTTCCTCTTCCAACCTATGTTCAGCTGTTCAGAAATTGCAGTGCGACTATGAGCAGATTCAGTTGTGGCTACACATTTGCAAGCTCAAGTTAAATCCAAATAAGGTCAAATTCGTGGTTTTTCACTCACGGCAAGGGCCGATTCCTGTGGCACCTGCTCCCACAATTGTTTCATTGGATGGTGTGCAGTTATTACCTTGTTCTGAAATGCAGTTTCTTGGTGTTTCTGTCGATGCACACTTGACTTGGTCTTCTCATATAGGCCTACGTGGGGTTGTGGCTAAGTTGGGGTCACTCATATTATTCCTTGCATAACTCATTGGAAGCATTTTTGCTGGTTGCTTTTTGTAGAAGCCAAAGTAGCCCCAAACATTCTTGCCAGAAATGTATTTGGATCGGGTGGCATATGCCGTAGGTAGGGTGTCTAACCATTCTATTTTTATCTTCCAAGTGAAGCCGGATTTCTGAAAGATATTATCTTGATGCAAATTCAAGAACTTAGCTATTTTACTTTTGAGTCTGATCCATACCTCCTGCATTAAATGGTTCGAACGTACAAGCAGAAATCTTCATCGAGAGCTTATTGCATTGAAGACAGTGATAAATGAAGGCAGCAATCGATGCTGTTTAGGCAGGGATGGCAATTGATGTGGCTGCCAGAACCTGTGATGTCAACCCCACTCCCATTCACCATGTTAAATTTTAAGAAAGACATTTGGCTTTCGTGGTGTCTCACTTTGTTTTGGGGTTTGGTTTCATAGGTAGGCATTTGGTTTGCACGGTTAAATATTGGCCTGTGCAGGCACCTGCCTTCCACAGGCAGATGCCTGGATATTACAGAAATTCACACAAGTCTATGTACTCCATTCAGGCCATTTTCTTGTTTTATTCAATACCTACCTAACACTGCTTTTTTTGCGCATGTGTATCAAACATGTTAATTCATGTCTATTTTTTTCTGTTTCTTTTTGCAACTTGCCCCATGCTGCATGCATTGCATGGTTTTCCTTTCTGTGCAATCTTTGCCTTACTTTGGCAACTCGTGTTTGCTTCTGCCTGCATCCAACATCTGCTTCTGCTTTCACTTGTGCCTCCATTTCAATCCTGTTGTACGAAACCGGGTGCCTTGTTGATTGCACACTGGCTTCTTTTTTATTCTGCTGCTGCTACTGCATGGGAATATCATCCTGCCATTGCTGCATGATGGGGTAAGCTGCTTTGCTTTTTTTTGTATTGGTGTTGCTGCATTTTTTCTCCTGGCAATTTAAAATGATAATAATATTTCCACATGTCATGAAACAACTTTTTGTGTGTTTGGAATTGGCATTCAATTTGAAATGAATATGGATTTGTAATTGAAACATCCTTTCAATAAAAAATGATTGTGGTTTCATTGTAATTTTGACATGCAATTACAAAAAAAAAAAAAAACGACAAAAATAAGTGTTCTTTGTTGATCGAGAACACCAGAAAAAAAAAAAAAAAAAAAAGAGGAGCACACTTCAAAATAAGAGCCAAGGCACATTTCATTGGACCAGCTAGGGAGCCAGGTCATCCTCGCATACTGGATCAAACTAAACAGCAAATGCTAGTGGATCGGCTAAAAATGGTTGCAGAATGGGGATTTCCATTGTAGACTGATTTTGTCAACATAACCTGCCATAGTAAAATGTTCCTTTGTTTACCATGTTTCTCACCTACCAAGGTGCCAATATGTTGCAAAAATGCTGGCTGCCCAGTGCCTACATATTTCGAGGAGCCACAACCTGGTAACCAGTTGTAGGTATTCATTGCCAACCTGTAGGTATTTGGAAATCTTTTTAATCTATTGCTAAATCGCCAGTCTCTTACTTCGTGGAGACAGTGTGCAGGTTTTTTTTTATGTGCTCTGAAGATAAGGTAACTTTGCCTGGAAATAAATGAGGTCGAGGCAAAAGTTACATTATCCGCATCTTAAACCTCCACATCATCTAATTCTCCCCACGGTGAATAATATATGTAAGTGTGCCTGTTTCATTTTTTAAAGTCAATGATTGGGAAAAGACTGATGCATTTCCAAGAAATGATTATGATTCTTTTTTTACCTTTATAAGAAATAAATTACCAAGATTCTTTTATATGGATGTGTTGCCCAAACGAGGCTACCTACCTATTTAATTTTTATTGTCATCAGAAATTTGGCATGCCCCATATTTTTTAAAATTTCATTTAGAGGCCAAAGAAGCCCCTGTGAGTGTTTCTCTGGCTTTCAAAATCATTTGTATGTCATTTCAAAGGCTTAAAAAAAT
>JASGXE010010348.1:0-28119 GCA_030068105.1 Sinentomon sp. SZTP_YWyxl | reverse complement strand
AGGGGGGATTGTGAATTTGCTGCAAAATTCAGGATAGGTGAGAATTTTGACAAATTGCGGGGGGGGATTGTGAATTTGCTGCAAATACTCAGGGTAGGTAAGAATTTGTTGACAAATTCGCAGGGGGGATTGTGAATTTGCTGCAAATACTCAGGGTAGGTTGAGAATTTGTTGACAAGTTCGCAGGGGGATTGGAAATTTGTCGACAAATTCGCAGGGGGGGTTGGAAATTTGTCGACAAATTCGCAGGGGGGATTGCAAATTTGCCGACAAATTCGCAGGGGGATTGTAAATTTGCAGCAAATACTCAGGGCAGGTTGACAAATTCTCAGGGGGGATTGGAAATTTGTCGACAAATTCGCAGGGGGGATTGTAAATTTGCTGCAAATACTCAGGGTAGGTTGACAAATTCGCAGGGGGGTTGTAAATTTGCCATCAAATTCGCAGGGGGGATTGTAAATTTGCTGCAAATACTCAGGGTAGGTTGACAAATTCGCAGGGGGGATTGTAAATTTGCCGACAAATTCGCAGGGGGATTGTAAATTTGCTGCAAATACTCAGGGTAGGTTGAGATCAGAAACCATCGATGTTTCAGGGGATTGTAAATTTGTCGGAGGGATTGAGAATTTGACGGCTCATTTTTGACAAATAATCAGGGGGGATTGGATATTTGCTGACAAATTTACAATCCCCCTGAGAATTTGTCGGGACTGACTATTTGACGCAACACCGGCAGAACGTTCCTGCCACGTTTCTCTGCTACCCGGGAATGCACATCCCGTTCTTTATTTGGTACACCCCCTGACTTATACCAACATCCCCGAATAAATACTGCACATCCCTTTACTTACACTGCACATCCCCTTTCCTTGGCGGCTAATCGTGCACACTTGCTTTTCACTGATGAACGGATAATAGTTCTTTTGGCATTCTGCTACGCTCATCACTTCGACGTCGACCTCTCTCAATTTGTCACTGATGATAGTTGCTGGAAGATTTAAAAAAAATAGTTCACAATCAGCGCTCAAATAGCGGTTTGATAGATCAACAATTAATAACGGCCGAGGGAAGGGCCAGTGAAAAACTATTCGGTGTCAATTTCGTACTGATGTTAGAAGGTTTACTTGACTTTCATTGACAGCCCCCGTCAAACAGTGCAACCTGATTTGAAAATCGAGCTTCTCGCACAGAACTTTCCTCCGAAGTCGTTTTCCACCGGACCCATCTCTCCGCTGAAATAAAAATCAATGCTGCAGGGGTCACAAAATTCTGTGGTGGTCTGATGTCATTTTTATTAATTGATGGCACATTGCGCCGAATATCGATGCCAGGTACTGTCGCAGAAACAATAATGACTCCCAAAAGACAAGTACCTATCTGCATTGGATCATGAGTCAGTGCTGTTTCTGTACAGTGGCGAGAAAATTAATGTTACCACATATGGTGTCACTTTTCTTGTAAAAACTCTTCTTGGGGAAACGTCAAACCCAACAAGATTGATTTCCCCACATTGATTTGACACATATTTCCGCGCAACAAGATAATAACTTTTGATTTTGAAATCATCACAATTCTCACAGTTTTCTGTGTAAGATAGAATAAACCTCATGTGCTTTATGGCACAAGTAATTTTCTCGCTACTGTACACGTAACTGTGCATTGGTCTCGTGGACGGGCTTGGCCTGGCCATGGCTGCAGGCATTCTCTCAGGGGGGTGTACAGCCACAGAGGCAATAATGACTCCCATTATGCAATGCAGGTATAGTGGCGGCGGAATTAATGTACCCACACACATGTTTTTCCCATTTAACTGTTGCATCCGAAACTTTTTTCTTTCTTTTTATTCTTATGCAGGCGGTAGAAATTAAAGCGCTAGATTGCAACAGAGCTTTCAAGAGGTGTCAGATTTTGACATCAGTGATGAAAGAGGATCTTTTATTTCTACAGCATGGAGTTTTGGCTAAAATCTCAAGAATGGAAATTTTTCACATGTGTGGGTAATCTTTTTCCGCCGCCAGTATACAGCCACAGAGGCAATAATAATGACTCCCATTATGCAATGCAGGTATAGTGGCGGCGGAATTAATGCACCCACACACATGTGTTTTTCCCATTCAACTGTTGCATCCGAAACTTTTTTTTCTTTCTTTTTATTCTTATGCAGAGGCGGTAGAAATTAACGCGCCAGATTGCAACGGAGCTTTCGAGAGGTGTCAGATTTTGACATTATAGTCATGAAAGAGGATCTTTTATTTCTACAGCATGGAGTTTTTGCTAAAATCTCAAGAATGGAAATTTTTCACCTTGCACTAACAGGTATGGGTTATCTTTTTCCGCCGCCACTATACTTGTATTTAGGGAGTCATTATTGTTTCTGTGACTGTATGTACAGTTGGAAATTAATGGAAATGCGCAGAAATTGTTCGATGTTGTCGCTTATTCGCGGGAGGGAGATTTGTAAAAGCTGCAGTAACGCCATGTTCATATTTGATCACGACGAGACAGTGGATTTACGAAAACGGTGCTGAAGCGCCTTAACCAGGACCGTCGACGAAACATCGAAGCCTCGGGCCCCCCGGCCCGCAGAAGCGTACGAAAAAAGGATGAGAGCATCAGAAAGGAAAACGTTTCCAGTATTTTCAGCCGATGCGTGAGCAAGGAGCTGCGTTCCAAAACGATCGCATGTAATCGATCCCTGCACTCTAAATTTCAAACGTCTTTTAAAAAGTCACTTTCCTATATTTAGCATTGTAGTCCAAAACAAGACATGACTTGCCGACTTTTTTCAGACTTGGTGTCTTTTTGCATTTTGCCTTTTAAAGTAGTCTAGAAGATTAATCGAAACACCTTTTTAGGTGCTTTTCGTCTTTCTAAAGGATTCCTAAAACGACTCTTTGAAGCACTTTAGCCTATTTTAACAAACACACAAAGCATAAAGATTCCAAGTCCGAGAAAAAAGTCGCTAAAACGTGTCTCGTTTTGGACTACACAAAAGTGACTTTTTAAAACACGTTTGTGTTTAGAGTGTGGTTGAAAAATAGGTGTCATATTTGCAAAATAGCACGTTTGAAAGCCGAAAGGCATGGAGATTATGAAAAGTTGCAATTTACGGAAATGATAGGTCACGGAAAAAAATAACTGAAACTTTTGTTCAGGGTAGGTATGTGTAAATTTTTTAAAAGTGTATGGTAGCGACGGAATTAATGTACTCATACATGTGTTTTTCATTTAACTGTTGCCTCCGATACTTTTTTTCTTTCTGTTTTAGTTTTTGCAAAAATCTGAATATATAGTTGTAATTTTTTACATGTATGAATGAGTACCTTCATTAATTCCGCCGTACAACGGCGCTGAAGACTTTTAAAAATCCACAGATCCAAAGATAAAGCTAATTGATAGTCAGCTTTATGTGTTACAGGCTCCTCTCATGACAAAGCAACGTTGCCCTGTCCGTCCGTATCTGTGAAAAGTGTACTAGGGAAGAGAAATTCAGACCCAAAAAATTTTCTATCCTTGCGCAACTGAAGTTTTTTGCCATCATGCGGTGATACAAAAAGTTGAGAAGTGGGGTGCCCTTTCACTTCGGCGCCATTAAAATCCACCCCGAAGTTTAACACAAAGTCACCAAATGACAAAAATCCAGTTACGTTTTTGTACGGATCACCCCAGAAATCATCGCATATTCGTACGCTTTCAGATATGGATTTCCCGGACGCGAATTTCAAGAAATGCGTAGGTAGGTACCTGCCCTTTTGGGCACATTTCAGTTAACCACGTGTTAAAGTCTCGACCCTCAAAAACGGCGGGAAAACGTTGGAAACAAATAGAAAAGGTCAGGTTTGGTTTGGTAAGGTTGGGTTAGGGTATGGGTTAGATTGGTTTTCAGGTTAGGTTTTCAACTTTTTCTCCCAAACGCTAAAAATCCCGGCATTATACCCCCAAATTAAATTTAACCCCTATAAAAAAAAGGCCTTTCTTAAAACCCGTAATTTTTAGGAAAGCGTATTTCAGGCATTTCTTAAATACGCTTCCAGGACACCGGGCCCGGAATCGTATTTGATTATCTAATCTATACGAATCGGGCACATTTCCATCTATAACCGCATGTAAAAGTTCCGAGCCACAAAAAAGCAAGAAAACACTCTGAACATAGAAAATGGGTTAGGTAAGGTTAGGATGGGTTAGTAGGCTAGGTTAGGCAGGTTAGGTTGGTGAGGTTAGGTTATAAGGTTTTTAAGGCCTTTAGGCTTTTTTTTTTTTTTTGATTGTTCTTGTAAGTGCAGACCGGTTTTTTTTGTTTAAATTTGGCCGGAAAATTTAACTCGGGAAATCCCGATTTTCCGGGTTTAAAGAAAAAAAACAAAAACAGATCCCCCTCCTGCCAAATCCTAACCTGAAGGAAATTTACCAAAGAAATAACCTTCCTTTTTATTTCGAATGTTTTATTTCGGGGTTCGAAGAAATGGGGAAAGATGGAAAGTGGAACCGTTTTAATTTAATTTAAATGTTCCTGCCCGGAACAGCACTAGGTATCTACCTATACTTAATCATACTGCAAGAGAAATAATTAAAACCAACTTTGGTCACTGGTATATCCCCATCCGACTATGGTAAGATTCTTCCCATCAACTGTTTCTCGAGCTTGATCGTGACTTGGAAGGCATATCGGCATTATTGAATCTAAAAAAAGTACCCAGAGTGTTAACAGAAAATGGAAAAGATTATCCCGCCTCCAGTGTGCTGTAAAGATCTAAGGGAAAATTACGCATGGTTGAAGAATGCCTTACCACTCATGGGATGGTAGGAGCGTTGTTTGGGGGGCCCCCGAAACGACAGGCGGAGGCAACGTCCCCTGCCGACAAATGCCCCTTGTGAAAAATAACATTTTTGGAAGCAAATTGTTACCTGCATATGTTGTGTCGAGATGGGAAAAGCGAACCAAGAATCATTGTGCCTTAAAGCATCACTCTAAATTGGAACTCGTGCGAAAATGCAAATTCATGTTCACACTGTTAAAATGCAAATTTATGTTCACACTGTTAAAATGCAAATTCATGTTCACTCTGTAAAAATGCAAATTCATGGTCACTTTGTTAATATGCAAATTCATGTTCACTCTATTCAAATACAAACTCATGTTCAAATTGTTAAATTGCAAATTCATGTTCACTCTGTCTGAGTTCACTTTGTATGCGTTATGTAGGACAGGAAGGGGTCCCAAACTACCGGCACATATTCAGTAGTTTGGGACCCTTTCCTGGCCCATCATGCAAACGTGGAGTTTACACGCGAATGAAATCAACAAAACATATCTATACGAAAATTCTTTTTCAAAGATACCGATTTTGCGTTCCCTTTTCAAAGTGACATCACTGACATCTACCGATCTTCAATCAGAAAGTGCCGAAATTCCGAACCAACCTGTGAAGCTGATTTCCTGTGGCAATTTAATAAGAGCAATATCATTCGACAAGTCCACGGTGCTCCAACCAGGATGGGTGACCGCCTTGTTGGACTTCAGCACGAGACGACCAGGTTCATTTTTGAGACCGAAGTCGTGGCTGCCAAGGAACAGCTCGAAATTTGATGCCCTGCGGGTTTCACAAATTCCAATGGAAATGAACAATAGAAGTTATACGAATATGCAGGAAAAGAAAACCTTGAAATCTGAGGATCCACAATTCTCCTCCTGGCCCTTATTTCGCGCAGGGTGTTTCAATGAGAGGTTGGCCTGTCTTCGACAATTTCAAAATCAGCTCTTTTGAAGTTATCGGTCTGCCTCAGCAGTGGAAAAGGAATAGATCCGTTGTCGTGGAAACCAAAATTTGGTACCTTTCATTGGAGTTGAGATCACGCCGCATTGACACTGAATACACGTGGCTGTAACCTCATTTTCGTGTTCTATGTATAGGCTAATTCCTTGACGTGCCAGAAGCAGATTGTCCCTCGATTATACTTTATATGGGATTTTACAATGAAAAAAATTTCATTTCTATCCCGCATAATTTTTAGTTAAAAATCTGTGTGAAACGGGCCGAGAAGCGAGGAAAAAGTATATTATTGAATTTTTATATGGTTGCGGACAATGGTGGAGCTCCTGTGTAAAAAGTTATATGATATGGGATGAGCGGTTGCCGATGGGGTGAGCACATGTGGACAAAGACAAGAAAAATCCATGTCGGTTTTGAAAGACCAAACGTTTTTAATCAAAATATTGAGCACCGTTAACAAAAAAAAAAAACGTGTTGGCAAGTGGTTGTGCTTTTGGTGCTTCCAAAGTGTCATGGAATTTTTGTGTGTGTCAAAGTTTTTTGGTGATTCAAACAGCGGACAACAAAAGTCAAACGCAAAACATTTTGGCTCAGGAGGCCCCGCATGACCAGCGAACTTTCCGAGACCAGCGAACTTTCCACAGACACTCTTCCAACACCATCACCACGAGAAACACAGAGTGTTTATAATTAACCATCATGATCAAGACATGAGCGCGTAACTTCAGAAAACCAGTGAGTGGCTCCCCTTTGAGTGGCTCCCCTTTGAGTGGCCCGGCAGTCGCTACAAGACATGACGTAACCCGGTTACGTCAAAACAGAAGAAAGAACTTACGCCACTCAATACTACACTCACCCACTAGTGCAATGAGCCGCAGTGAGGACCCACTTGTTGGAGATTACAGTGCAACCACAAAACGTCAGCGTATCGATGTAAACAGCACATGCCCATGGGTAGCGATGAGGAGTTGCCTCGTTACCACCCACTATCCTTTCCTTCACTGTCGGATTGTTCAATTTACCACAAGTAGCTGAAAAACATCATAGAAATTAATGAATTGGTGGTGAGGTGATGTGAGATTTTTTCGACGGACAGAAGAAAGGGTTAAAAATGCCGTTCAGAATGCACGACACAAAGTGAATGAGTTCGGGGTCCAAGCAATTGAAAGTCCCCTCCAATTTGAAAACGTTACAAAAACCCTTGCAGAAAAACGAACTACACAGCCGAATGAATAAGACAGTTTCTGTATACATGTATAGGTATGTCCTTCACACTTGTCTTCGGGCCCCATGACGCCCTCTAAAAGTACAGGTGTTGCGAGTCTGATCCAGTCCCATGCCAGAAAGATGATCCCCACACTGAAGGCGCTGGGGAGAAGAACATTTTCCAGCTCAATTGAAGGCTAGAAACGTTTTTCGAAGCTTTTGTCGTTTCAAAAACCGTTTCTCTGGACGGCGATGTTCTTGGAAATCTTTGGAATCCTAAGCAAATGTGTCACACCCTTGGTAGTTTTTGAAAACGTTCATAAAAATCTATGTTGTCATTTCGCAAAACGTGCCATCAGTTAGGGGACAGGAAAACCATTTTATTGAGGCATTTCGGAGCCTGTTCTTCTGGAAATCTCGATCCTTCGGCTATTGGCATACCAGCACGAATTGCGTCGGACCATCTCCCGAAAACTTTTATCGCGATTTGAAAGCACAAGCAAATTCCCCTGTGCGTAAATAAATTGGGTTAATAAAAGCACAGTTTACAAAATCATTAAAATATACCTACAAAAATCACAAAAATAAAATCAAAATAAAATCAAAAAATAAAAATAAAAATAAATAAATAAAAATTACAAACACAAAAATAAAAATAATTAAAAAATGAAAAAAAAAGACATAAAAAAAAATAAAAAAAAATTACAAAACGGTGTGATACCTTGCATTACTGTTTCCCGCGTGATCCTAACGGTTTTCGCAAACGCCGAGGGATTTCTAAAGAATCGAATAATGGAGCGAAGTATCAAAGGCTCACAAATAATTAATCTAGGATGTATAGAAAACCTAGATTGGGTCAAAATGATAAATTCGGCTTTCTTTAAATTGGTGATTTTGTTGAACCACACGTTCATTCAAATACAAGTTTGGAGGCGAGGTCAGGTGAGGCGTTCACAAATATGTTTTATATGTTTTTTATGTTTTTATTCACAAATATGTTTTTCACGCCATGGTTAGGTTATTTCAGGTTTGGTTGGGTACTTGTATTTGAGATAACTTTATTTACAGTTGAGCGAGCAATGTGGTTCAACCAGATCGCTAGCTCATAGAATGCCAAAAATTCTTCAAAAATTCAAGGCTTGTCACCATAGTTTCTAAACAATTACCACTGTAGTCCTCTGTGCCCTTCTTGAATGGTTTTATCGCTACATCTGTTTCCCAGATCTCACTTGGAATCCCACCGATTCTTGGTAAGAAAGCTGAGTGTGGTAACCTCGGTGTTGGGAACTTCAATTTATCCCAATCAACCTTGCCGGAAGGCTTTCGTGGCAGGTCTGCCTAGAGAGAAATATGGGTAAAGATACAAAAATATCACTTGAGATCTAACAACAAAATAACGCAGACAGCGTTTTTTTAACATTGTGCTCGGAAATTCAAGGCAAAAAAATAAACAGACATGTTGCTCAATTCCGTCGTAAAAATATTCAATGACAAGATTAGTTCAGAACCCTATTCTCAGATACGGAGCCCCGAAGTCCCCAAAAGGCTTTAACGGAGTTATGGGGCTTCGCTGTAGCGGAGTTCCCAATACTCGTATATTTCTGAATATGCCCATCAAAAAGAAACAACTGCAAAGAAAACATTCGACGCGTCGATTAAAGATCTCACAAAAATCTGCGAGTTCCATGAAATGAAATTCCATTTCTGCCTTTCCAACTTTGTCTGAGGATATCAGAGAAGCATATTTTTATTTCCAATCCACTTCCGCAAGCGCGTCTGTGATTGGTTGTCGGGAATTCCAGCCAATTTCAACACTTAATTTTCGAAACCTAAACTAACCGAGTCTAACCTGACCTAACCTAACCTAACCCATGGCCTGTCCTAACCCTATTGCGACCTAAGATTGTGTTGCGAAGCGGTGGCAAACATGCCAAATGGCAAAAAGCGGTGGCAAGGCAAAAATGTCAAAATTGATGACGTCACAAATTCTGACGACGGGATTGGCTGTTGCGATGCTACTGTCCGCGGAAATGGATTGGAAAAAAATTGTGCATCAGGGACTCTCTTTTAGGTTTCCAATCGTCTGAAATGCACATAGTTGCTTTGTGTGGACTGCAGGATAGTTAAATTTATGGGCCGTTGCGATGATTGAATACAAAATCTGGCGACACGATGTTGTTTCTTCAGGAATCAAGACTTCACTGCTGTCTTCTTGGTCAATTCAGTGACGATCTTGTGATGATTGATCCCAAACAACAAAGATTTTGCGATATCTGAATGCATTTTTCACAGATTTTTTCGTCTGGATCCATTTTTTGCTGATTTTACTCGTATTTTGTCTGAATGCATGTTTTCTGAAATTGAATATTTGTTGAACATTTAATACTTGTTGAAGATTTTTCCAGGTTTTCTTTTCGAACTGTTTCACAGATATGTTTTGTCTGAATGCAATTTTTCTGAATTTGTTTTGTTCGAATGGATTTTTTCACAGATTTTGCTTCGTGAATGTATTTTTCGCAGATTTTCTCTAATCTGTGTGCATTTTTTCACAGATTTTGTATTTCTGAATGCATTTTTCACAGATTTTGTTTTGCCTGGATGCATTTTTCACAGATTTTGTTTTATTTGAATGCATTTTTCACAGATTTTGTTTTATTTGAATGCATTTTTCACAGATTTTCTTTTGTCTGAATGGATATTTCAAACATTTCGTTTCAAATGAAAGTGTTCTTTAACAGGTTTTGTTTTCTCTGGATGCACTTTTTCAGTAGCCAACTGCACCCGCAGGGCCCGTATTCCGGAGTGTTTTTCTATCTCCTTATTTTGTGGTCAGCAGTACGCCACTCCCTGACCGGAAAGTGTGGAGGGGTCCTGCAGTTCCGGATGCTTTTTCGCATGTACGGAGAATGCCAATTATGCGGTCGCTTTATCGTCTTTATGTCGCATACACCAGGCAGTGGGTTTACAACAAGGAATAAACTGACGGAAACCACAGGGACAGATTCATCGGGTGGCTTGGGCGATTACCAATTTTGGGACAAAAATTAACTCAAAATTTTTAACTTTCTTGGAATTCTGGGGTTCGTCCTCCTGAAATAAGTCCCCCTTGGACCTCCCGGCAGACACGTAGCTGCGCGCCACCTCACCTCTGCGAAGTCTGTAATCGCCATTGGGCAAGCACACGGCGGTGGTGTATGCAATAGCGTTGTGAGTAAAGGGTAAGTGAAGTTTGGTTAACCTTATAATGAAGAAATAGTGAAAGGAGACACCAAATCATGTCCGCGTGCTTCGCCTTCACCACATGCATCAACAAAGACACCTGTGAAGCTTCAAAATCTAGTGAAAAAGGTTGGAATGGCATCCTTTAGCCACTCCACTGGGGGTATACACCTCAACGATACGCTCAGATTATTCCACCTGGTGCCTAGTGTTTGCCCTTGCTTGACAAACCTGAACAAGACTTGCAAATGCCGTCACGAGCAAAACCGCAGAAGACTTCATGGCATGGAATCAAGCAGCAGTTGCTCCGAAAACTAAGGTTTCTCGAAAACCTTCTGCAACTGAAAAAAGCCCAGTCGGACACAGTCAAAACGAGTTGGAGGAAGATCGCTCTCAAATCGTCACCAGACGGAGTGAGTTATGCAGGGATCGACTGCTAACTTTTTATTGAAAGTCGACAATTGGCAGCAGAAAAGTGAGGCAAGTGGATGAGTCTTCAGGATTCGAAAGCAAACAAACGGACGAACGCTTTTAAGATAACGCAGCTTATCTGGACTTGAGATACCTGTATTGGCTGCGGCTGCGGACAAAGAATAGACTTCACGAGACAGGCGACAGGTGATGCAAGTCAGTTGGAAGGATCAAGGTTTCGCGGAAGAAATTCCAACAAATCGATGGTTGAAAAGTCACGGACCTGGATGGCAGTCATCCTTTCCCTGATGTACCTGTTGTCTCCATTCTCTCACGGATGTCCTGAACGTTTCGTCTGAAACAGAGGATCCTTTTCATCAAACGCGATGCGAACCGGGATCGTTTTGGAAAAAATAAATTCCGAAGACGCATTTCTCAGAAATAGACCATGAGCCCAAAAATGCATATCGTTATGATGTGGCACGCAGTGCATGGTTAAAATGGGTACATTGCAAGTTATAGTATAGAAGTACAGTGTGTTGCAAAAAAGATGTCACACATACAGGGGGAATGGGAGATGATGAAAACCATTTGCAAAAAAGGTGTCACACATATGGAGACTTAATGGAAGATGATGATTTCCATTTGCAAAATACCTGTCACACATATTGGCTTAGATGGGACAGTCAGCGAAGCAATAAACTAAATTTTTAAAGCAGTGTAGGGCTTGACAGCATAGTGATTATTGCTTCGCTGACTGTCCCATCTAAGCCAATATGTGTGACAGGTATTTTGCAAATGGAAATCATCATCTTCCATTAAGTCTCCATATGTGTGACACCTTTTTTGCAAATGGTTTTCATCATCTCCCATTCCCCCTGTATGTGTGACATCTTTTTTGCAACACACTGTACCTTCTCCGCAAGAGTTACAGAAGTCAAAACACTAATTGGCCGAACGCGCAAGTTTTTTGGCAATAATTCTTTTGATAATTTTTTCGGAAACAGATTTTGATTTGATAGTCCGGAATCCGACAATTATTCAACAAAGGGGTGGCTTAGACAAAATCCAATGTCGTTTATGATATCAATACAACGACAAGCGTTTTTTGTGGTTGCAAAAACAAACCAATTCTGTTCGTTTTGGAAGGTTTGTTGATTTTTTGCTGTTTTGATTTGGGGCCACGTTTCCGGCCGCAGCCACTCGTCGTTGACCACAAACTGGCAAATGACAGCTTCAAATTCTTTTCTTCATTTCAGCATTTGAAGTTCATTCGTTTGTGCGAGATCGCAAAACCATCGCTGCATCTGGACGCTGTAACATTGCGGGCAGTTACCATCACTGCCATCTACCCGACCGTGTTGCAGTCTGAAAATCGCCATCTTGTTCTATCAATTTGTTGTGCCGATTGAATGCGCCCTAAAATGCATAATTTTTTTTCCAATCCACTTCCGCGGACCAGGAGCTCGCAACAGCCAATCACGTCGCCTCAAATTGTGACGTCATCAATTTTGGGATTTTTGTATTGCCACCGCTTTTTGCGATTTGGCATGTTTGCCACCGCTCCGCAACTCTTTCTAGGGCTGCAATAGGGTTAGGTTGGGTTTGGTTAAGTTAGGTTTTGAAAATAGGATGTTGAAATTGGCTGGAATCCCCAACAACCAATCAGAGACGCGCATGCGGAAGTGGATTGGAAAAAAAATATGCCCCTGAAATACGGCGTCAAAATCGGCAAAATAACGGCGTGACCTCTGGAATTGTTTATCTGCATCAGAGAAACGAAGAAAGCACTGGGCAGAGGTTCTTTAAATTTTTGCACAATTCCTCTTTCGCCTCGGACCCTGTTCCATGGTGATGACGAAAGTCAGGGCAGATTATCATCTGACGATAATCATATCTTTCGCAAAGGAGAGGTGCGGATACGCATGGGCATGACATCATGTATATACTGATTGGGGAACCGATCTGAAGAACCACGGCGCCCCATATTGTCTAAACAATGTGGGTACCTACAGTGTGAATAATTACCTAATGAGCCAACTTCAAAAACTTACATTTTGGATGGTCAAAACTTCTAGAAACTCCAATGTCATTCGCGTCTGTTCTAGCTTCCTCAGAAAAATAAATTCGAATTTTTACACTTAGTAAGTGAGGTGACAAATTGCCACCAGAAGTGGCAAAAGGTACCCACGAAAACTTCAAAAACTATACCCTGTTTTCAAAAAACGTCGCGGCACTGTTTTTTACTCATTTCGGAAGCACAATGCCACCAAATGGAAACTCATGGAATCTGAGGAATCTCCATTGGTGCTAAGTTTACGGCAGGAGACATGGCCGGCAATGTTCGGTGGCAATGTGCCCCGAAATTTAAGTTCCAAGTGGCCACGAGCTTGTGCGGATGTTTTGTCAATTTAGTCAAAGTTTGCAACCGGAACATACATGTATTGTTGTATAAAAATCAATTGAATTACCGCAGAGGAGCTGAACATGTCGCACAAGTTTTTCAAGTTTATTGTAATTTTCGTGTCTGATCACTTTTGTGAAAACAATGTTTTGATCGAAAAAAAAAACAAAAAATAAAATAAAATAAAAACAAAGACAAAAAAAAAAATAAAATAAAATAAAATTTCGAGAAAAAATGTTTTTTATTTTGTTATTTTTCTATTTACGTTCGTATTTGCCATAAATTTTTTGTTTTTATTTTTTTCCGAATGCTCCGAAATGCTTATTCAAAATGCTCCGAAAAACGCATTTCCCCCCTCAACAGTTGCTTGACGATATTGAGTAAAAATACCACACTTTTGAAGCGTGAAAATGGAGGATGTGTCATAAAACTATAGTTTAGACACCCTGTAATGGAACATGTCTGCATCTTCGCTGATTTTATTTTTGGCGATGACATATCCACCTTGGAAAAAACTTTTGCGCAACACAGGGTGTTCAAAAAGTACCAAAACGCTCTTTTCAGATCTGCAGTGGCCATCCTGAATGACGTTGAGGGACGTTTTTCTCCACTGACATCGCAGTTAGGAAAACCGACAGAAAATCATGCAGTTGGAACCCATCGCAGCTTAAAATCCAAAGTCCCTTTGGTACTGCACGTATAGCAGCGGCGGAATTCATGTACTCATAGTCTACATGCAAAAAATTACCGCTGTTCAGATTTTAGCAAAAACGCCATGCTGAAGAAATTAAATATCCTCTTTTGGAATCGAGGAAAAAATCTTACAGCTCCAAAAAGCTTTGTTGAAATCTGGCGCTTTTATTTCTACCGCCTGAATAAGAGTAAAAAGAAAGAAACAGAAGTTTTGGAGGTAACAGATGGGAAAACCACATGTATGAGTGCAGTACGTCTCAAAAAACCTGTTACATAATACAGGGGGAATGGGAGATGACGATTTCCATTTGCAAAATACTTGTTACACATATATGGAGACGTAATGGAAGAAGGTGATTTCCTTTTGCAAAATACTTGTAACACATGTTGGCTTAGATGTGGACATCTAAGCCAATATGTGTCACAAGTATTTTGCAAATGAAATTCACCCCCATTCTCCCTGTATATGTAACAGGTTTTTTGCAACGTACTGTACATTAATTCCCCGCTATACCACCAAAATGAGACTATGTAACTCGACAAAATTCAACGAAACTGCGAACTGACACCCTTTCGTCGTGGGCAAACAGCATGGGAAGCACTTTTTCTGGACTTTTTTTGTATTTACCGATAACCTCTTACCATATGCAGTTGATTTTTATGCTACCAAAGCCTAGTATTTTTTGTAGTGTAGTATTTTTTGTAGTATTTTTTGTAGTGTTGGGGCCCCTTATGTGCCTCTTGACGTGCGTCCATGGAGGTCTTTATAGCGGACCGGTTCAGGTATCCTGAAAACGTAAAATTTTTAAAACTTGGGTGCCTTGGGTGCAACATTTTCTGATATTTTCAAAACACTCCCAGTGTTTCGCCGAATGGGACGATTCGTCACAGAGGCGCCTCGTCGCCAGAATGCTTCGTCGTAGGATATTTCGCCGCAGGGGACTGACTGTTCATTGCCAGTTGGTACGTTTCTTCACCGTTTAGTATGTCGTCAGAGAAAACTGGCGAGCCTGTATTTGGTGTCACCAGCTGACATGCATCATAGAGATCCTCGATGGATTTGCTGATCATTTTGCATTGGTGAAATCTCACCTTCCATATTGAAGAGGTGAGGATCCAAAATGGCCAAGTCAAAAATCGTCTATTTTGAGATAAGGGTACCAGTCGCGTGGTTACATGAGGCGCCATCTCCGTTTCGTGTTTTTAATCAAATTAGACGAAATCCGCGACTGTTACAGGGCGCTTGAAAAGCGGCGGTCAGGTGCAGACAGCGCCAAGTTCATCGTCTGTGTTGAAATAAATGCAGCCAGAAAAAAACCAAAAATGGACTTGGCCATTTTTGATCCTCACCTCTTCAATGCACTGTCATTTTTTTGCATCAAAAGGAGGAAAATAATAAAAAATATTGAAACTGTAAAGAGCTGAAAAAATTCACAATAGACAACTTCGTTAGTCTTATTTTTTCGTCAATGGGTTCTTCTATTCATGGCACAAAAAATTACCAAAATTCACAAAGATCTGAACAACACTGATCAGCTGATACGGTGTTTCGTGTGAATATTTCTGATTATTTTTTCACTTAAACGTATGCTTTGCATATCGATATCGATTCTGATCGCCATGTGAACATGATCGCGATGCGGAGAGAAAGCACTTCAAAAGTGAGCGAATTTCTCTGTGAAATTCTTCCACTCGTGACAGTGGTCAATGGATAGCGCTGCCAGTCCTCAAACGCCCTTTTTCGGGCTCAAAAGATCACAAACTTCGCACCAACCAAATTATTAAAATATTGGCTTCAAGGGGGGATCCAATTTCACACACAATATTCAAGCAGTGGTGTAATGGTAAAATTTGCCCAGACCATACTCTACCCATGCGCCCAATGGGTATAAAATTGGCCAGCCCATACACCCAATGTAAAAGCATTGGGCAATTTTCTTTTCAGCCCATACTGTGACTGCCAATATTTTTCGAAGACCATACTCCGTATGGGGCCGTATGTCCCCCATTACACCACTGCATTCAAGGTTTTGTATCCATTTTGGCCAGTGGCAATTCGATGTTTCATGACGCAGTAGAAGGTCGGAGTTTCATCATTGAAACATTGATAAAAACAATCTGGCAAAAACTTGCTATCAAACCTCAGAACACCCACCAAGTGATGAAACTCTGTTGTGAATAGAAACTGTAGTTCATGGACCACCGACGGATGCAACGTCACAGCGACGAAACGCCAAGACGACGAAGCGTCTCAGCTATATGTAGTCACTTGACAACCCCAGAAAAGTGCATTGCAGTTTTGAAGCAACTATGAAAGCTTGGAGTGGATTTTGTTTCAATTTGTATAACGCCTGCAGCAAGGCAGCCTATGCCCAATCTGAACCTGAAATCTGTAGGAAAATAGCCCCACAAGAGAATATTGAAAACTAGGAAATATCAGGGGTTGTCAAGTGACTTTTGGGAAACCCTGTATATGGAACGCCCAAAAACAAAAAAATCACCAACGTGTTTCACTGTTTTCAGTTCACCCTTGAAACTATGCAACGAAACTGTCAGCAGGTTTAGCTGTTGACAACCATCTCAGGCTGCAGCATGAACTGATTTTAAATGTTTTTTTTTTTACACAGCAACATGCGGATCCCGGATGCGTTTTCACAAACCCTGCCGCGACTTTGGATGGCAGAGAGCGTTTTGTGTCTTATGCTCGATTGGGGCCCAGCACTCGCAAGAGAATAAATATTTGGGTTAATTCATTTATACGGGGGGGACACAATTGCATGATCGCAGGGAAACATTTTCAGAAAACAGCAGTACCCTTAGCCATGCAATTGTGTCCCCCCTTTGGCACCAGCATACGGCACAGGGTGTGCCTTTTCTCTGGAGGGTAGGTAGTCTGTTGGGATAGGTTAGGCGCCTTGGATAGGTTAAGTTAAGTTAGGTTCGGTTCGGTTAGGTCGTTAGGTTAGGTTAGTTTAAGTTGGGTTTGGTTAGGTTAGGTCAGGTTAGGGTTCTCTGTGTAGTTTACCTTTTCATAAAACATGCAGCCTCTTAAAACAAAACCTACTTAAAACAACCTCGCCCTAATCTAATCCAGTCTAACCTAACCTGACCCTGCGCGACTTTAAAGCGACTAAACCCCATGATTTGCTCAGCCCGCAATCATAAATACAGAATGAGAAAAAATAATGCAGGAAGTAAAGCAACGAAAATGCAAAAGAAACCCGTTGTACACGAATGCACGGCAGATAAAAAGCACACCCTGTACCGTCTGCAGGAGCCAAAGGGGGGACACAATTGCACGGCTAAAAGTACTGCTTTTTTTGAAAATGTTTCCCCGTTGCCTTGCAATTGTGTCCCCCCCTGATAAACGACATAACACAAATGTTTTTTCTCACTCAAAGCCCTGTCCCCTCTCGGAAAAAACAATGCTGGCTGGGCCTCGCCCGGCCAGCATTGGACTTCAATGGAAGAGCGCCATAGGTCTTGGAATAAGGCATTACTTTTTTACATTTTTCTTTATTGTTTTGGATTGCTTTGCGTTGGCCTACTGATTTAAAAATACCAAAGACAGATTTCTCAATGGTTTTCTATGCGGGAAGCATTGAATTTTGTCGTTCTTTCACCTTGACTTGACATGTCCGATTGACGATTTCAATTTGCAGTCACTTCTACCGTAACATCCACAAACAGTTTTTAGAATGTGGCAATGTGGCAACAAGAGCCTTTTTGAGCAATTGGATACTGGGAAAATATGAAAACAGTTTCATTGGTGGATATATGTATATGGAGCCACTCTGAATACCCGGGCCATAGGAGACTTTTGTCACACTTTTGAAGCACAGGGCAATGAAATTCCCCATTTCGCAGCGCCGCAAAACACAAAACATGAAGGAATGCATTTAACGCCAGATGGGGAATATAATATTACCCCGTGCTTAAAAGGCCTGACAAAAATCTCCGATGCCCCGGTTGTTCAGAATGGCTCAGTATTTTAGATGCATTTTTTGTGAACTGCCACAGTCGAACGTGGGGGTTTTGGTGATTTGGGTTTCCTCTAATTCCTAGCTCGCGTTGGGATCGATGACTTTGAGCGACGTTCGGCCAGTGAAAGAAGCAATACCATGAATGTTTGCGGAAAGGTGACATTGCGTTGAAGCAGTTTTATGTCAAAAACGGGGGTTTTCGGGGTGATAAGAAGCGCCAAGGACGATAGTTAAAAACTGGCTTTCTTCCATCTGTATCGGAAGCATGCGCGGGTTATGTCACTTATAAGGGGGGGACACTATTGCACGGTCACAGGGAAACATTTTTACAGGAAAGCTGTACTTGCCGTGCAATAGTGTCCCCCTTTGGCTTCTGCAGACGGTACCTACAGGGTGTGCTTTTTCTCTGTCGTGCAATTGTGTTCTCCTCAAACGGTTTTTTTTGCATATTCATTGCTATAGGCCCTACTGCCTGCATTATTTTTTCTTATTCTGTACCTATAATTGCGGGCTGAGCAAATCATGGGGTTTAGTCGCTTAATAAGAGATCGCGCAGGGAGATCAGATCAGGTTATGTCAGATTGGATTAGATTAGGTCCAGGTTGTTTTAAGTAAAGGTACACTGCACAGAGACCCTAACCTGACCTGACCTGACCACTAACCTAACCTAACCTGACCTAACCTGACCTGACCTAACCTAACCTAGCCTAACCTAACCTAACCTAATGACCTAACTGAACCTAATCCAACTTAACAAAACCTATGCAAAGCGCCCAACCTATCCCAACCGACTACCCACCCTCCAGAGAAATAAGGCACACCCTGTGCCGTATGCTGGTGCCAAAGGGGGGACACAATTGCACGGCTAAGGGTACAGCTTTTTCCTGAAAATGTTTCCCTGTTGCCGTGCAATTGTGTCCCCCCGTATAAATGACTTAACCCGCATGCGCATTTGGCGGTGGGGTGACAAGTTGCTTCACCGATTTCAACAGAGAAATGTCAATACTGTCGACACGGCTTAAGCAAATTAACATTAAATTGAAGTAAAGTCCAAAGTTGTTTCCGGACTTGGTTGTGGGCTTGTCCAGAACGCTTGCCGCGAAACAACATAGAGCGCGAGCACCGCGTGGGATGATCTCGCATGCAATTGGATCGCATCCGTACGTCTTACACCGGCCAATCATCCTCACCGGAAAATCATACACCGCAGCATGGCAAATTGTTTTGAAAACGGAATCCAAAACGGGATTAAATGCATGATTTTTCTGCTTCAAATTCACAAGCGATGTCTTGTTCGGAGCGGAAGCATCTCTTCTTAGCATCTGCGTGCGTGTGTGGTGTGTGCCAGCTGCCTCCTCTGTAAAGTGAACGCAAGTTAACACCGCGGGATTTACACGCCACCTTTCCTATTCACTGTTGGGATTGATTGATTGATTGATTGATTGATATATTTTATTGTCGGAGTTTCCTCCTTTCAATAAGCAGTCACAGTAAATTACATTTGCAAAACTATATGCTGAATGATCTGGGGGTAATAAAATCACGGATAATGTCTCTGCAAAATTCAAAAAAAAAAAAAACATCTCAAAATAGGCAAGTTAGAAATATGCAAAATCCAATTTACACTCACAAGGGAAAATGATAAACACCATCACACCACTTTTAAAACCCGGACGGCCTCAACGGACCTCATCTTCTAGACGTTTTAGAAGTGTGGCCAAGCTTAGCGGGGCTTTAAAAATTTCAGACGGTAAGGAATTCCAATCAGTAATACTTCTTCCCATGAATGAAAATTTTCCCACATCTTTACGAAATGACCAAAAGTAGTAAAATCATGATCCTTGCGAGAAAGATACGTCGGTGGGTTGATTGAGGGATGCATATCCTCCCACCCTCCGACTTTTGCCAGAATTTGGGCTATCCCAGACAGAAAACGCCTTCTTCTTTCACTCAATGTCTTCCAACCCAGCATCAATATCATCTCTGTCACGCTACTCTGACGCCTATAATCCCCAGGACAAACCGAGCGCTCTGCGCGGATCTTTTCGACTGCCGCAACTTGCACGGGACCCAAGGATCCCAGGCAGTGACAGCATACTCCAAGACGGGCCTTACAAGGCTAAGATAAGCGAGCTCTCTGATCACTTTCGGGCATTTTCGGTAATTTCGTTTGACGAAGTATAGCGCCCTGTTGGCTTTTGCGGCCACCATGCGAACGTGCCCCGCCCAATCGAGTTTACAGTTGAACCTGACTCCCAGATAAGTGATTTCCTCCTGCGGAGGAAGCACTCTGTCCCCTAGAAGATTTCCCCAGCTTCGGCGAAATCTTCTCTGGATATTTCGGGTGAATAAAAATCTTCTCTGGACATTTTGTTGATATTCTGCAAGACAAATTGCGTGATTCGGTTGAAAACGGTTGCATCCTCGCTGAAATCTTCTCCGGACATCTCGTGTAGGTACGAGTATATTCTGCACTAAGGGGGCATGATTTGCGTTTGAAAACGGTTGCAGTCGCGAAATCTTCTCCGGCAATTTTGTTGATTTTCTGCAAGACAAATTGCATGATTCGATCCCATGAAAACGGTTGCATCCTCGCTGAAATCTTCTCCGGACATCTCGTGTAGGTAGGCCTACGAGTATATTCTGCACAAAAGGGGCATGATTTGCGTTTGAAAACGGTTGCAGTCGCTCTTATCGTGACATTTTGTTGATGTTCTGGACTGCACGGGGCATGATTCGTGCATTAAAACGGGCTCAGCCCCGCTAAAATCATCTTTGGACATTTCGTTGAAATTCTGCACAACAAGGGCATGATTTGGGCATGAAAATCTGTGGCAGCCTCGCTAAAATCTCTTCTGGACATTTCGTGGACATTCTGCACTGTATTATTAGCAGATCTCAGGGGCATCATGATGACAGGATGGGAACGGCCTCAACATACGGGTTCACTGCCCTTGCTTGTGACCGTGATATCCCTCCTTTTATCGCACCATACTTGGAATAGAAAAGAAACGGCTGTGTATCTACAGCATTAAAATGCCAGAAAATTGTAAATGCTTACTTTTTATGGCGGGGGTCATCGATTGCGGACATTCATGTCAATATTGTCAACAATATTGTCAATATTGTCAACATTGTCAATGTTGTCAATGTTGTCAATATTGTCAATATTGTCAATATTGTCAATATTGTTGGGCAAAACATCATGACACTCGTGTGAGGCGTGAAGTTGCACCAAGCCCTGTTGAAATTAGATGGCCCCTGTAATATCAAGTCCTTTAATATATCGCCTATGTTCGAGGACTTTTGATAAGCTCCGAATATATGATAAGGGGAAATCTTCCTGAATTACAATTATGATTCATTTATCATTCACGCTTTTTTCATCACCAACCGAAAAGGTGTTGCGCATCAGGGAACAGGGTGTTTCGGACAAGGTATTCAAAAATGCGTTGTGAGTTTGATCACGTTGTGTTCAGGGTTTCGTTAGAATGGGATAGGCTATAATAGATCAGGTCAGGGCAGGTTGCTTGGGTTAGGTTGGGCAAAGTTAGGTCTGGATTGGTTTGCTTATGTCAGAGGAAACGTCCTTCGCATGATAGACCAGCTTCTACGGACGCTGACCGAGTCACATCGGAATTATTCGATTTCATAACTGTGTGTGGAGATGTTTTTGCATAATGAGGGTGTGTCCCATCTTTCGAACGGTTTGCAATTTTGTATTCCACTGGGTCAATTGTTTGCGAGCGTGTCCAATAAGTGATGGATTGCCTGCCATCATCTCTTTCCCTGTCCACGGGCATTCACAGTGATTCAGTGATCATCTCCTTCGCTGTGATGCCTGGAAAAATGATTTTTCCGGGAAAATGAAATGATGCCGGGAAAAATGCCTGAAAATTATGCCTGGAAATGATCCCTGGAAATGATGCCTGCTGGAAAAATGATGCCGGAAAAAATGACGAAAAAAAATTTCGTTTCTCGTTGTTTTTTGCAGGTCAGG
Source organism: Sinentomon sp. SZTP_YWyxl (assembly GCA_030068105.1). Lineage (NCBI taxonomy): Eukaryota > Metazoa > Arthropoda > Protura > Sinentomata > Sinentomidae > Sinentomon > Sinentomon sp. SZTP_YWyxl. Next base: position 6,432 of record JASGXE010010348.1, on the reverse strand, counting down.
GGGGTGGTTGTGCAAGGGGAAAACCCTGATCGGAAGACCATGTGCAAAAACACCAGAAAAAAGAAATAATTAATCTTTTTGTGAAATAACATTTCGAATGTTTCAACAAAACTTTCAAGAAAACGATATCAACGAACAAACAAGTTTCCAGAAGTTACACTTTTAGCCCTGGTGTTGTAAAATCACAACTGAAGGACTTCTACTTTCTTGAAGAATTATTTAACCTTGCGTGTGGGTATCATATTTCGGCGTGACATTTTTTGAAATTGGTCATTCTTTAGTTGGCTACAGCGTTTTTCTGTGCATACTGTTCTCGCAATTGGTAACTGCGCAAGAGCTATCTGGGATCTTGTTGAGGATGGAATTTACGAAAGAGATTCCAGCATTGGCTTGCGAGTGTAAATTCTATCTGTGACATGCTGGTCTCCGTGTTGTGTGCACTTCTTTGGGTAGTGACGTCATTTGATTGGCCGGAAAGTGTTTGTGGATTGGCGCGAAGTGTCGAACAACACCGAAGACACGCGCGAAGGTATAGACCCTTTCGGGATAGTGTTAGTGAAGTGATGAGGGCTCGAACACCATGTTCGGACATTTTTGCACTGGAAGGCCTTGAGAAGGGCTCGAATTTAGTGTTCTCGGCGAAAGTGATTGCCGTGTTGCACAGACATCGAGGGGAAAGGGGGAGTGCGACCGGAGGTAAGTTAGCTTTTAAAATTGGTTGCAAAAACACGCTTTTTTAGTGTTAAAATACGCTATTTTGCATGTTTTCGGTAGGTTATCATTCTGCGAACGAAAATTGGAGAAATTTCTTCCAAAAAGGCTCATTTTGGTCCACTTTTAACACAAATTTGGCAGTTTCGCACAGCCAAAGTGTCATTCAGGATCCAACGGCACATGCCATTCCCATTTTTCTATATGCGAGCAACGAAAAGTGGAAATTCTCGCTATCTTTCTTTCTTCATTCATTTCATTTCTTCCTTTTTGGCTTGCGTAGCTCTTGAGAAAGGAGGAGAAAAAACGCTAAAACAGATGCGGATCAAGAGTTGTTATAAACTCCCTAAAGTGTACTCCCCTCGTATACAGCCATTCAGAATATGCGGGCCATAGGAGATTTTTGTCAGACTTTTGAAGCACGGGGCAATGTTATTCCCCATCTAGTAAGCGCCCTTAAATGCATTCCTTCGGGTAATGTGTTTTGCGGCGCATGTGAAATGGGGAATTATACATTGCCCCGTGCTTTCAAAAGTCTGAAAAACTCTCCTATGGCCCACCTATTCTGAATGGCTCCGTATGTATGACATGTTTAATGTTTACATTCACCGACCTCTTATGGAATTTGGACCTCAACTTGTTGTGTGTGACGCACAGGAGCAAAATATGTATGTTTTTTTCATGCCACATGCATATATTTTGCGGTGTGGTAGGAAATTCTGATTTCACATCTGTGATGCAAAATTGACCGCAGAGTGGGTGTGAAGGCTACATACGAGGGGCATCCAAAAAGTTTCTGCAACACCGTCGTGAAAACTATACAAATAAAGGTTCATCATTCTTTCCATCATGTGCCTTCAATGTTATCCTCTTTCTTCACAATGACATGTTTGCATCGGTTCTGATGCTGTCTGATGTTCCGGTACTGGGTGTCCCGATTACTCCTTCTTGTTCCAGCATCCACAGCTGTGTTGAGCTCTTTTGAACCACCAAATGACAGCCCAGGGAGGAGAAACTTGAGCACAGAGAACAGGTGGAATTCAGGGGGGTTCATTTTGTCTGGATGCTGCAAAATTTTCCACTCCCGCTTTGTCAGAAGACCAATTACAGCGGTTAACTTGTGATGACATGCAGTGGCATGGAGAATGATGGGCTTGGCTGACAAACAGAAACTTGGCAAACAGAGACTCGGGTGACTCTGGACAGTTCTCACGGAATGCAGGGATCAGCACACCCCTGAAGAATGGTTGCTTGAAGTCCTGCGTTATTGTCTGGCTTTAGGAACAGCATAGGTACGTTGTTAAATGATCTATAAAAAGCTGTGCACAGGTCGTCTTTTGATTCACTCTGTTCGGTTGTGCCCGAATTTCTCGCAGCCTTCGCAGGGATCATTCTCAATGCACCACCTTCCTTCTCCCATGCGTTTCATCGTTTCTCGTTGGCCACACACGATGAGAGAGGGCACTCTCACTACATGCCTCCACAAAGGCTACATGCACTTCCCGAGCTGTTTTCCCTCAATCAGATTCAATCTTAATGTGCGTCGATTTGCTCAACTGTTGAACGGTTGAAAAACTCTGGTCATGGCATCAATCCAAGGTCAGTCAATTTGCAATTTCTGGGCACAAAAGCACAGAATACCATACAAAAACACACCGCTCGAAAGAACAAGAATGGGGTTACATAAAAGCAAAAAAGAAAGCAAAATCTGGCCTCGCAGGAAAAAATTAAGCAGGTGTTGCAGGAACTTTTTGGATGACCCTTGTATGGGTGATTATCAAGGCCATAATCAGAGAAATCGACTGCTCTCGCAAGATCAGCATGGCCACAAGATAGACTAAAACAGCAAAAAGAGTGAATGAACTCACATTTTGAACAAGGCCAGGAATTGGAAAAAGGCCAAAAATCAGAGAAGTCGACTGCACTCGTGTTCAAAAAAATAAATCGAATGATAGGTCAAAGGGCAAGTCCCGATGCCCAACACGAATCAAACCCATAAAGTACTGATTACCACTGACGATACCCATACTGACGATTACCCACTGACGATACCCACTGACGATTACCCACTGACGATTACCCACTGACGATACCCACTGACCATTACCCACTAACGATTACCCACTGACTGAGTGATGATCACCCACTGACTGAGTGATGATCACCCACTGACGATTACCCACTGACTGACTGACGATTACCCACTGACGATAACCCACTGACCAAACGTGTTCTTACCCTCATTTCAGACATGTGGCCGCAAATATGTTATCTTTGGAGCCTGTCATGGGGCTGGATAAAATGGCGGTATAGTTCTCAAGTGTTGAAAGCAGATTTTCAGGGTAAACTTAATAAAAACACTTGGTTGTGATATGTGATTTGGCGCACATTTCACCCCGATTATGGAATCCAAAAATTCGCTTTCTGTGTGAACAATATTTTCGTTTCAGCTGTTGCATCTAAGATTTGCTCGTCAAGTTCGAGGTCATGGCCTGTTGAATTTGACTATTGTCGATTGGATCCAAAACAGAAAGGACGGGTTTTCACCTTCACGTATGAACGACCCAATTTTTTTGGAATTTTGGGGAGCTCACATCAGTAAAATGGAGGACAGGAGCAAATTTTGGGCATGCACCCTTGTAATAGCTAAACTCACCGCAAACCGACTTTCGGTAACCTTGGTTGATCCGAACGGATTTTGGCACAGATATTTTTTTCTTGTGAGCAGCAGGAATCCGTCCCATCAACTATACACTAATTCAGGGCCGCCCTGTATACTGCTAAACTCAAAGGCATCCGACCTTTGGTCCCGTTATACCGAGTCAATATTAAGACAGCTGGAGTGCAAACAAGATTAACCGATAACAAAGTTCCTAATCAGATGGTGATTTTCGGAATTTCGTCTAAACTCACAGTTTCTCGGAAAATCTGCGAGGAAATCCAGTTTTCCTTAAGAGCATAGTTTTCCTTAAGAGAAGGGAAAACAAATTTGTTCATGCCTGCCATGCGTTAACATGTATCATCTGCACAAAGTTGTTGAAATCTGACAATTTATTTTCTTCGTTATACATATAGCTTAAAAGAAAGAAAAAAATCACGGTGCATGGCAACACCTCAAAACAGGTAAATACACTTCGCCTGCTGCGTCACGTAATTTCCGTGTGTGTACAGAGTGTTCTGTAAAGGTCCCGACAAAATATGCTTGTCGGCTTCCTTGGGTCGCGTTGAGCAAAAAAAGGTAGACATCATTTTTTCTTGCGGGACTTGGTTTTCGAGATTTTGAGCGTTGTTTATTGTGAATACACTGCTAAAATATGTTGTAGTTTTACGTCTCCTTTACATGCAGGACACCCTGTAGATATACATTTACAGATTGCACCTCTAAACTTATTTCAGGTGGAGAGAACCCCTATCAAAACGTTCCGACTCTCATGGTTCTTACGAAGAATGTCTACAAAGGCGACTCCATTTCATCGGGAGAGATTCTCGCCATTCCGTACTCGCAATTCACCGCTGCTGCTGAAGATCGGAATAGCCTGGAGGAATCAGGCGAACCGCCGGTTCGCTCGTCCCCTTGTTTGCGGCAGGAAGATGCTGTCAGCAGACAGGAAGCTTCTCCCATTGGAGTCAACGACACAAGACTTTTCTTCCTGAACTGGGATCACAAGGGCTCAGCACTGGATCCCGGAGGGTCGCCAAGGCATGGCCTCCGAAATGATACTGTCGCATCGATTAAGAAGCCTTCAAGACTTCAACGTCGAAGGAGCGGAAGAAAAGCCACCGGAAGGCGATCGACAGTTGACAAACTGCGGTCGCATCATTCGCTGCGAGAGAGCGCTGCAAGATCAGGGTATCATCGCACAGGAGGATTGATGCTGGAGGGAATTCTTCCGATAAAACTGGGGATTCTTGATCGGGTCAGAGCTTCAATCAGAGGTCAGTTATTAGTCTCCAGTCATTCAACATTTCTGGTTTTTTCTTTATTATTTTCCTTTTGCAAGAGCATACTGCTCTTTGCGGACATCCTGTCCTGTTTTATTTTCATTTGGCGGGCGTTATCAAGCCCTGATCTGCGGACTGCTCGGCGTGAATAAAATTCGCGTTGAATCAGCAGTTTGCGATTTGAAATATCCTATTTTTTCGTATATGAGGGCAACCTGCTGTTGGGCCCGGCGCGGCCAAGGCAAAGTCCCTCGCATTAGAAAGCTCGTAAAAATATGCTCGGCCCTTGCAAATCAAGGCAGCCGAGCAGGAGAGGTCACCGCGGAAGCCGGGACCGGCCGCTGTCGGACTCAGGTGATGCCAGTGCGGGCGCGGGAAGACAGAGAAAAAGAAGAAGCCCGCAGCCTAAGACCGAGCCAAAGAGCCGGCAGCCTAAGACGGAGCCAAAGAAGAAGCCCGCAGCCTAAGACGGAGCCAAAAGAGCCCGCAGCCTAAGACGGAGCAGAGAAGAAGCCGCGACCCAACAACTTGGTCAGCCTCTCCGGTAACCTGCCGGCCCGTTGCCGAAGCGGAGCCTCTCCCTTTTATCCCAATGCTTTGACCCACCGCCACGCAAACGCTAGCTGGAGTGGCGGGATATAAATTAAAGGTGCTGCTAACCACGCCTCTGGCAGTCCGAAGCCTGCAAGCGCCCTTTGTTGGCGTGAGTTGGGACGGGCAGTCACCATAAAAATACTAAGGGGAATCTACTCCTCGAATGGCGCCCGAACGGGGACCACGTGGGACGGTGGTTCTTCTGTAGTATAGCGGTAAGTATCCTCGCCTGTGACGCGAGAGACCGGGGTTCGATTCCCCGCAGGGGAGCCCCATCCCATAAGTGGCGTCCAACTTTAGTAACCCCATAAAAACCCAAGTCTGGTGATTTTAATAGAAAGAAGAAAAAAATGTGACTGCCTTGGCTGCCATGGGGGGTATTTGCAGCACAAGCCGCCGCCCAGCTTGAACACATTTGTGAACTTACAGCCCACTTTGTGTTCACATGGGGTGGGGGGTATGCAAGAGCATACTGCTCTTTGCGGACATCCTGTCCTGTTTTATTTTCATTTGGCGGGCGTTATCAAGCCCTGATCTGCGGACTGCTCGGCGTGAATAAAATTCGCCTTGAATCAGCAGTTTGCGATTTGAAATATCCTATTTTTTCGTATATGAGGGCAACCTGCTGTTGGGCCCGGCGCGGCCAAGGCAAAGTCCCTCGCATTAGAAAGCTCGTAAAAATATGCTCGGCCCTTGCAAATCAAGGCAGGCGAGCATAGGAGAGGACACCGCGGAAGCCGGGACCGGCCGCTGTCGGAGTCAGGTGATTCCAGTGCGGGCGCGGTAGATGGAGGAAAAGAAGAAGCCCGCAGCCTAAGACCAAGCCAAAGAGCCGGCAGCCTAAGACGGAGCCAAAGAAGAAGCCCGCAGCCTAAGACGGAGCCAAAAGAGCCCGCAGCCTAAGACGGAGCAGAGAAGAAGCCGCGACCCAACAACTTGGTCAGCCTCTCCGGTAACCTGCCGGCCCGTTGCCGAAGCGGAGCCTCTCCCTTTTATCCCAATGCTTTGACCCACCGCCATGCAAACGCTAGCTGGAGTGGCGGTATATAAATTAAAGGTGCTGCTAACCACGCCTCTGGCAGTCCGAAGCCTGCAAGCGCCCTTTGTTGGCGTGAGTTGGGACGGGCAGTCACCATAAAATACTAAGGGGAATCTACTCCTCGAATTGCTATGTCTTTAGAAAAA
>JASGXE010010347.1:0-15118 GCA_030068105.1 Sinentomon sp. SZTP_YWyxl | reverse complement strand
AAGGAAAAGAAAAAAAGGAAGAAAAACAACAGGGAAATCTTTGTTCATATAGATATGAAGAGAAAGGGAAACTGAAGACTCATAATATTCGAACTGCCACCGCCTGCGACCACACTGCTGAAAAAGCACTGAAATGCAGGCTGCAAGCAAAGAGCCTACAAGGTGTCGAAAATAAATGCCATGCGGAAATTGTCACTGTTCTGATTTTCCAATGGAACAAAAAAAAAAACAGAAAAATTCTTGCGTGTCTCTTGGTGGTCCCAAAACTGACGGGCTGTGGAAAATTCCTAACAACTGGACGAAACTGTCCAAGAGTTGCCGAGCAGTCATCTGCACTCCACAAAACCCCCAACAATATTTCGTACACCGCGCTCACACAGCACCCTGCACGACAGCTTGGTCAGATCTTCAATCTTTCCAAATGGTCTGGAAAAGGCGGCAAAAATCAAAGACAAAATGGGCCAACTAAATGGAGGCTAAGAATATTTCATTTCACATCTGGCATTTTGGACAAGGACTTCAGTTGGATTTCATGAGGGAGGCCAGGCTTATTGGCTAAAACAACTGATTTCTGTGTCTGCACTTTGTAAAGCAGACCATACCGCAGCACCCAAGAGTAATAAAAACGGGAGACAGATTCCTGGCACAGATTGCAAACATTCAGACACTCCTGTGAAAATTGTTTTCTTTTAAAGAGGGTGAACACATAAAATGAAGCTCGGAAAATGTTGGGTTTCCACAAGGACAACTCCCTCGCACTCAACACCAGACCAATTTTCTGCTTCTCAGAGAAACCTCTTTCAGAAGTTGGAAAGGCATGACTTCCACCTTTCCTGTCAAACTTAAGGAAAAGCCTCCACAACTGCTCAAAGGATGGCGCCAACAACAATTTAGAATTGTTCTGATCTGAGTGTGCCCCTATCACCTGTATGTGAACTGTTCTCACATGCTCTTGAAATGTCATTTCCATAGTCAGATCATCAGGATGAAAATGAATTCACCTTTTAAACGGCCCCTTTGGTCACTTTCCCTCCAGTATTTTGAGGCTTTGATGAATCATAAGGATGGCTCTGCTCCTAAAATGCTTGGGGAAACTTATTGGGAAACGGTTTTCTTGGCAGGGACGTGCAGGACGGACCAGTGAATGATGCATGGTCAGGATATGAAAAATCTGCGAAGCACAGCAAATTCCTCCAAGAACGAACTTTCGAAAGCTTAAAGGAAGAACGAAAAAACGGCATTCAAGTGGAGTGGGCGACATTTTAAACCTATTAAACCTGACTTAACCCCTACCCTCGCCACCTGCCTTGCAGGTGCCCGACTGGTGGGTTGGCAACAAGCAATAAACGGACATATCTGCCAGGTTGACGACACCTGCTATCAAAAATTTCGTCCACTAAAGGCAGTCACATGAAATGAATGTGCGGAAACAAAATGAAAGCTTACCGTGCATCGATGAGGTTTTTCACCAGTATGTCTCCTCATATGTACAACCAGCATGTATTGAGCTTTGAACGCCTTCTCGTCCCTTGAGCATTCCTTCCAACGACAGACGAAGGACTTCTTGTTGGCGTGGATGTGGTCGGAATTGATGTGCTATGCATTACAGGAACAGGAAAAAATGGAGAGATATGATGCCAATAATAGAGGAAAACTTTGAGGGAACAGACGACAAAATAATTTGGGAGGATGAGTCAGAAAGGTGCAAAGATGTCATCCTGAGGATTGATATGATTCTGTGGCATGAACATGAATCCATATTCCATATCATGTAACATATATTCCATAATCCATATTCCATATCATATTCCATTCCATGGCATCCAAAGGTTCACATCCTGAGGAAAGGTAAACAAGGTGACACACAGGAATACTCTTTTGATGAAAGGGACGGAAGAAGGGTGAGCCCAAAAGATTCAAAATCCCAAGAGTTGTGTACTTCGGAGAGCATTATGAACGTTTCAGGTTTTTTCCTGGGGACTTCTGCGTCTGCCCTTGCCTAAAATGAGGGGAAGATGTAACCCCTCTCTGTCCCCACCCCACCCTATGATCTCTTCTCTTTGATCTTTGCCGGGCTTTGGAGAATAAATTAAGGAACAGTGAGACAACAGAGCAACAGGGGGAAGAATCAGCAGCTGAACTTGATATCCAGTCCACCTGCACAGAGAAGAAAATTAAAGAGTCTAAAATTGCCCACAGAAACACGTCCAAGAAACTGCGTCCTCCTGGGCAAGCAAATCAACACCATTAGTTGGAAAAAGCTCAAAATGCATGCACCTAAAAGCACAATTTTGGGAGGTCACGGAAATGCTTTTTAGGAGCTGATAATGCATTCAAGAATGGCATTTCAGCCTGTCACTGCTCAAAAGCCTTGCCCACAATGGCAAGACAATCCACACGACCTCACCTTGACCAATTCCTCTTGAGTGTCGAATTCTCGTCCGCAGTCGACCCAGTGACAATTTGTTTCCATGAAGTCCGGCTCATCCTTGAAGTCGACAACAATCTCACAACGGTCGCCGGTCAACATCGGAGTGTGCATCCTCCTGTCGCTCCGGTCACCCTTGTGATGGTGACTTGTGGTCGACACCGCCTCTCGCTTGTACCTTCCTCGACAGAAATCATCCGAGTCCACCGTGCTTGACACGGCGTTTGGAGATTCCTTGTTCTTGCTTGAATCGGTCTTATGGAACGAAAACATGATTGAGATGAATGATTTCCACATTCTACAGGTAGAGTTGACAACCACTCTTGGTGTGGAAGCATGTTGTGGGAAAAGGAGGTCATGCACAATGCTGCAAGGCACGTTCCTATACGCCGCCCAGTGAAGCAAATTTGGCTCAGTCGCAAAGAAGGATGGGCTACTTTGCAATTAAAACACCCCGCATTTTTTCCATTTCTGCGAATTCCAGAAGTGTCCAATTCCAACACTTGTTCAAATTCTTGGCATTCATATGAGATGTGATCTACCCGTTTCTATTATCAAAAATTCTGACTGCTCCTGGTGTCAACCTAAAGCCTGGTGTCCACCCACTGATACAGTAGATTGAGTAGATCACACCCCATGTTCATCCCAACTGTGGGTCATTCCGAATTCGGATCTCCACTAATTTGACCTATTTGTGGCTGTAGCTGTCTTTGAGCCAAGCAAACCATGCAGCTCAAGTTCTTAATTTGACTTCGAGTCGGCGGAAGAAAAAAAATTCGTCAACGTTCTAAGTTCCAACATTTCGCAACAAACAACATTTTGTCCAAAATTCGCGGAAATGTGTCAAAACAAGAGGTCAAAATCATTATTTCTGTGTTCATCGTTAAGAGTTCCAATAATTTTCTTCAGGTTTGTTTGTTCATTGATAAGATATGCCGAAAAAGTCTGATGCAAATTGAGAATAGGTTCCATTTGAAATTGTTGAAACCAGCCATTTATACATGTAAGATCAAGACATGAATGTTTCTGGGTGAAGACATCCATAAACCCCATGAAAGGGAAACACATTTTTGGTCTTGCTCTCGTCTTTGTAATTTGTCTGCCCCATTTCTCGTGCCTGTTTTTCCTGTTTTTTGACGTTTCTTATTGTTTCTTTTTTGTGCAAAAGTGTTATTGTTTTGTGTGATAGTGGGGAAACCCCCATAAAATGCAGCCATTCAATCAATTCAATCAACCAATATGTACAATATAACTCATGACTCACATCCATCTTCGAGTAAGGTCCTCCCATCGAATGTGAACCCAACGGCGAGAACATTCCATGAGATCCGAACGCCCCAGCAACGCCTGGGTGCTGGTGGTGACCGTGGCCCAACAGACCGGCATGGGCCGCAAACGGTGAACTCGGTGTGATACCACCCCCTCGCATCAGGTGAGACTGAAGCTGCTGGAGGTGGAAAGGAACTGACGAAGAGAGACCAAAAACTGGACTGATGGCTCCTGCAGGGGGATGAGGCAGACAAAGATTAAGAAGGCATCTTTCGTAAATTTGCGCAGACGGGAAGATATGCAAAAAATTGAAAAATTTTCGAAGAACAGGGAGGCAAGCATGAGCTTCGTTTGGAAAATGGGAGACGTTGTTCCCTCCAGTGAGCCTATACATGTAAGACAAATTTGTAAGACAAATTTGCACACCCTGCATTTTGCAGAAAATGATGCAAAACGCATTGAAAAATACCTGAAAAGTTAAAAAAGAGTAAAAAAGAATTTGGGGAGCCAACTGGCACAGTTCTGTTGCGCAACGAGGCACCTCAGAAAGATGGCCTCCCCAATGAACGATCAACTCAATGATACGTAAAGCAACAGTATACTGGTTAACAGAGTGACCCAAAACAGAGTGACCCAAAGAGATTAACGCTGCCAGCCCTCCGCTCATCACGATTCCTCCATCCACAGTATCAATACAGTGGTGGGAGCAATTGTGAGCAATTGGGAGAATTGGAGGGAGAATCCAGTGGACAGCGCAGAGCTCAAAAGCAAGCCGGCGATATTTCCCCTGAATTTCTGGCAAAATGGCCGGAAATATCACACTTTCTTTCCTGATTGAGCCATTTCCGAAGGTGAACCGGCGGAAGAAACAAATTCAACCATCAAAATGGAATGGCCCGAACGATCATCAGGAGAAAAAAGCTGGATATCTGGAGAGACTGTCCATATTTGGAGTTTTGTGAAGTTCGGAAAAGCCAGAACTGCGGCGTATATTCATCGGCCACAACATTATTCGCTCGTGAAAATCCCCAGGGCATGAATCGGTGCTGCAGTATGTATGGTATACTGAGGCGTGGCGCGGTTCAAGTTCCGAGTGTGCATCCGCAAGTTGAAGGAAGATCAAAAACCAAAACCCGCTTTCATTGCAGAGAAAAATTATTGGCGTTTTCTCCACGTCGAACATTTTATCGACTCTCATCCTATCGCCTCTCCAATATGTTAATAGACAGTAAATAAACTAACAAATAAGCAAATAAACCGAACAAAAAGCATTGTTTACAGTCGGCAGCAAAAGAAACGTCGGTTCAAATAAAGATAAACCTTGAACAAACAGAAAAGAAACTCCGAAATTATTGACGAAGACACCTCGAGGAAAAACAAATGCGATGGGTACAATCTGCCTTGAAAGCAAATAGCCTCCCGGGAAATAAACTTCAGTTTTACGATGCATCAAAAGCTGGTTCTTCCTGCTTGTAAAGAGCCATCAAATCCCAAATTGGAAGCCCAGCGGCTATAATACCTTCTCGACAAAGGTACATTTCAATCCGATTGATGGAAAAAGCGTGCAACACATGAGAAGCGCGGCCGACCCTTTGCGGAGCGGAAAATGTCGCCAGCCCATCGGAATTCCATTATTTTGTGGATTGCTGTGGCAGCAATAAAGCGTCCATATTACCATATTTGGAACCATGGATAAGTCACTGAAATTAGCATACAAACGCAACGCTTTTATGCCGTCAGATGACCTGAATACCGACGCAAAACCGAAGGTTGACTTGTGGTAAACGGTTTTATCATAACTGCGGCGAGACAGAAAGCCGTTGCCGAGTAGCTTCCACACAAGACCTGCTTCACAACTTCCTCCAAGTCTTGTTTTCGCGGCACCTATGGGTTCGAATTCATTCTTCACGACTTCGTAACTTCCGAACTGGATACATGCACAAGTTTTACAACTTGAAACCAGCACCTTAAAAACCACATAACTGTGCAAATCGCAGGCTAGTGTTTGTAGGCCTATTTAGTGCTATTAATAGGCCTATTTAGGCCTATTTAGGTGAGCCTTGTAATCTCAGAATTCGAAATGTTGAGAGGCAAAAGAGGACGCGTTGTTGAAATTGCCTCGCGCCTCAGAGGCGGTGAACCTCCAAAGTTACCGACAGTCATGCGTTATTTGAAATCGACCAATGGTCGCGGGATGAACCATTCAAGCAATGCATCAACATGCGACATTTTGCACAGGAGAAACGAAACGAAATCAATGAGTCGGCCTGCTTGGCCGAGTGGTCCAAAGTTGTTATCCGTTGTTCACAATCTGTGTGGTTCGAATCCTCGCTCACTTCCTAAATTTTTCAACTGCAACTTTTTTCGATCGCCATTCTTATTTTTCCAATCGGGTAAGTTGGAAAAGGTCGGATCACGTCAGATAAAAGCAAGTTTTAAAAAGTTTCCGCGTCAAAAAACAATTACAACACAGCAACTCGCAACTGTAAGACGATTTCAAATGGCAAGGACATAGAAAACGTTTTCTGTTGGGGAAAAACAAGGAAAAACAAGAGAACACACACTGTAAGATAAATAGTGGCAAAAGAAGACTACACTAAAAAGTGGCAGATTGCCACAATTTTAGTGGATAGAAATGGATTGGATTCCATACCATCCAGTGCATTTCTTTTGCCTCTAAAACAGTGGCCCATGCCACTAGTCTAGTGTAGTCTTATTTTATCACTCACTACTAGTGGCAATCTGCCACCAATTTGTTTCTAGTGCAATGATAAGGACGACCGAACCTGCTGAGAGATGGCCGTAGGAGCCGCTCGCTGCACTTGACCCCCGCGATCCGTTGACAAGAGAGGTCAACGAGGAATTGGAGAAGCGTAGCATGTTATTGAGATCAACAGCTGAGTCGTAGTAGGGTGAGATTGAGAGCGGCCGCTTCCGGCCGTGGCGGACGCTGTTAGATCTGCTGGGACTTCCAGAACGAACACCTGTTGAAAAATATTAAGAAATAAGCGGGTGCCTAACGACGATGGCCGAAAAGATGCGCCTACATTCCGAATCAAGAATTTATATCTGAAACAACCAACCCCACTTTGAGAATATCTGTTGGTCAGAATCCATCCAGCAGACCCTTCGGCCTTTGAATTTCAGTGCAACCAAAATGTTCTGTCTAAAAATGTGACCTTTGGCATGTATTGGCTACCCAAACCACGCAGCCTGGCAGGTGGCTCCCAGCAAAGCAGAATCAAGTTGCCAGATCAGTAGAATCAAGTTGCCAAAAGTTACTTCCCTGCGATGCGATGGAATGCACCTCAACATTTCCCACCTATGTTGTGGTCTGCACTTTTTGTAACCAATACCCTTGTCGCAATCCCACCTCTCCATCCTATCATTCTCACACCTGCGATGGCAAGGCTCAGAAACAAGTGGTCGGCGCTTGTGAACAGGACGAAAATCTTCTCTTTATCTTCCTAAAAGAAATCTTGCGTGTCAAGGAAACAATCTTTTTCTTGAGATTTGAAAAAGCTGAGATTCTGGAAAAGTCATGCAGTGATCCCGTGACGTACCTGTTGAACCCGCAATGTAAACTTCCACAAAATACCAGTGACAAGTACAAAAGTTTGTTTTTTCTTACCGTCAAAAGGAAAAGGCAACTCGGAACTGCAAACCGAAGAAGGTTGAGCGTAGATGTCACTGAGAGCGCGATGGCCAAGAGCGGCCATGCTGACTAAATACTCCGGAGGCAGAGGAACACCTGCGGGGGACAAAAAAAAAAGAGAAATGATTGTTGAAGTGGATTGGGAAAACGTTCGTCTCTCGTATGAATTCATGACAACTCAAGAGTGCGACAACTCTTTTTTGTTTGCCCATTCTTCAACAAAAACAATTCCTGAGGGATCTGACCCAACTAGGTATATGAGGTTTTTATTATATGTCTTTGATCTGACCCTCTGCAATCACCGTCCGGCACTTTGTATGCGCCGACCCCCCCCCCCCTCAATCAGCAAATCAATTAAAAGATTGAGCCCCTTGGATTGCGCTGAATTCCACAAAACGTTCTGGCAGCAAAGTCAAAGCAGCATGGTGTCCGCATCGACTTGCAAAAGGTGTCCAATTCCTGCAAAACTTCAGCCTGTGACGCCTTGAAACAGGCATGAAAGGAGCCGTTGACATGAGCTCACTGGGTCATGATGACCACCCATCATGAGGCATACCAAAACAACAGCCCATGGTAACTGTTGCCGTGTAAATCAAGTGTCTCAACAGCATGGCTGTGGACATTGCTTATCACGGGGACAACCAACCCGCATAGTTACTTCCGAGTCTGAGTGGACGTTCACCAGGAAGACGAATGTGGCAGCCCTGATTTTGGGACCCGCTGCCCCCATGACATTTTTGGTCGACGCTCTCGAAGTCGTCACATCACGGTCAGACCTCCGGACAGAAAACATGCCCAATAACACTGAAATTTAAATCCGGTGTTGCCAATGGGGCACTCGCAAAACTGCAGGAGGTGGTTTTAATTTGCAGAAAAATGCCACACAAGCAAATTGTTGTGGGCCTATTTCATGCGCAAAACCTCGCCAAAATTCAATTGCTCAGCACAGATGACTTCATTGCCAATTCGGACGCCATTTGGAATCAATGTAAATCATACGCCACAAACCATCATGACATCAGTGAATGGCGTGAAACTGCCAAAAAGCACTTGAAATTGGATGGCCCTTGCATTGGCTTGACCAACGTGATTCTAATACTTATAAGTGCCGTAACTCTCATTGCCCTTCCCCGCCCACCGAGCGCCAATTTTCGCTCTTTTCCTTTCTCTGCCGTCGCGTCAAGAGGCCGGTTTTCCTGGCTCTGGTTGATTTATGCGTCGCTGTGCATCGGCAACGAACAGTTTAATATCTCTGGAACCAAATGACGGATTTTGATCAAAATTTTTGTGTTGGAAAGCTTAAAATTAGACCTTTTCAGGACTATAAAATTATCCCGAACTTTTCACGGGCAAAACTTGAAAGTCATGCGGGGAAAAAATATGTTCAAATTTTGACAAGATAAAATTTTGCGTTCTTGCTGAATACTTTCAATGATTGCGCGATTTTTTCCGTTATAACATGGTTTTGACCTGCGGAAGAGTTGTAGAGGAAGCCCTCAGCTATCCACAGACACCAAAATCATTGCATTTGAACACCATTTGGCTCTTTTAAAAAAGAAAGGACGCGAAGCGGAAGCATTCATTTTGTTTTCTGCACAAAAATAAGCGGGGATGAGGCCGCGTCTCCCTTGGAGGCCGCGAATTTTCCCGTGGTAACATGGTTTCGACATGTGGAAGAGTTATAGAGGAAGGTTTCAGCTTTCCAAAAATACCAAAATCATTGAATTGGAACATCATTTATGGAGAAGAAACACGACTAAGCATTTTTTTGTTTTTGACGCAACAAAAAAGTACCTATGCTTCCATGTCGCGTTTCCTCTTCAAAAATGGTCAAATGATGTTCAAATTCAATGATTTTGGTATTTTTGGAAAGCTGAAAGCTTCCTCTACAACTCTTCCGCAGGTCAAAACTATGTTACAACGGAAAAAATCGCGCAATCTTTGGAAATGTGAGGCAGGAACCCGGAATTTTATCACATCTTAACTTGGAAACTTTTGTATCTCAAATTTTTGCGCATTTTACCAGCGAAAAATTCGGGGCTGTTATACACGTCCAAAATCGCTCGTTTTTCTGCTTTCCAGCACAGCAAGTCCTGTCAAAATCCGTGAATTGGTTCAAGAGAAATTTAAGATTCCGTGAGTGACAACCCGCGACCGCCGTATAGTCGCAATGTATTTTACTTGTCGCAGTAGGCCACCGAGCGACATTCGCGCCTCTTGCGGACAAATAAAAATTGGCGACAGCCAAAGCGCCGAATTACGCCACTTATTGAGCATTATAATCACGTTGGCTTGACTTTAGCATTTCTCTTGCGCACGACGAATTTTGGTGGACGCTTTGTTCATTCAACACAAAACACCCTCAATCGGCTTCGCGAGTGTTCCAACATGACCCAGTGCGAAAGCGGCCTGCATCAGGCTTGCGGTGAGGTAGGTATGTGGTCATCACCCCCACCCACCCACGAGAATTCCAAATCCACTCCACAGCTTGCAGGTTGGATCGGCAGAAATTTTGATTTGATTTGAAAACCATCCACACCATTCGCAAAAAAAAAACAAAAATGCTGGAAAGCAATCAAACGAAATCTGTCGATCTGCGGTGAGAACGGGACAGGATTGGCAGATTTGCCCACACACAGCACCCCAAATTGTACACGAGGCAGTAAGTAGGCTGAGGTGGGGTAGGAAGGTTAGGTCAGGTTATTGAGTTAGCTTAGTCAGAATGTTCAGGTAGATCACACCTTCAAACGAATGCCTCTTTTTTTCCGGCTTTCATCACCCGGTCATCAAAAATCGCATGTTGGGCAACAGGAAAATATTTTCCGAAAGTCACGAATGGGATCCGTGAAAAACCCTATCGCTTCCGTTTGTCGTGTTGCTTTGCCATTGGTCTTTCCTGAAATGGGTACTGCTGGGAGAGTCTCCTCAACCCAAGCCTGCTGATTTTACCCGCAACGATTTTTGCAAGGTTGTCCAAATCTTTTTTCACACAAGCGGCAATTTTGTCGCTTTTTCTTGTGGCCGTGAAAAAGACTGGCGCCGTTTTTCTCCAAGGCGCCGTTTTTCTGAAAGGTGCAGTTTTTCCGTCTTTACCCATGCAATTGCAGTGCGGGATTTACCCTTTCTCTTGTCATATCTGCTTCGATTTAAGCTTTATACCCTTCATCATATCTGCTTCGATTAAAGCTATCATGAAAGTGCGAATGTTTTTCAGCATCCGATAAAGTCCGACGAACCTTGCGTTCACACAAAACTTGGCAAACATTTCTGCATTGCCAAAGTCAATTTCATCGTGGGAAAAGAGCATCGCATGTGGTCAGGGACTTCAGGGCTCCCCTGCACATGACGCCAGATCATCAATCAACCGCGTTTTTCGAAGCCCACGTGGATGCTGAAAGCTCCCGAAGAAAGTGCCCCTGATGGAGACGAGATGTGAAAATTGGTCCGAAATCCCCATAGCATCAATTCAGACGTCACATCACCAAAGTGTGAGGACCTCTGCCACGCATGAGGGCGACACATGCGACGCAACGACAACGTTGGGTACAACGGAAACGAAGAAAATGCACTGATTAAGACGGAACTCCACCAGAGAGGAAGCGACAAGGTGCAAAAAGCACTCACACAGCACAGAGCGCAAATGAGCACTGGAAATAATGGCATTTGACAGGGTCGTTAGCACGCACATGTTGATGCGCGTACCATGTTCAACTTCAACGGTTCAACCCGCCTCACGGTTGCCATTCATGCGATTCAAAGAAGTTTCTAGCGACACGACAACATGTGATCATTAACATTCCTGTTAGAATAGGTCGGGACGTAACAAGCGCAAGATGTAGAAATAACAATTCCCAGTTAACACGTGACGTGAGGAGTAAGTAGGTCCTACAGTTGAAAGTGAAGCGCAGCGAGAAGGTAAATTATTTCGTCCCCAACAATCTGAAGCAGTGGCAAGCAAAAGCAGGGAATGATGAATTGACTGGCAAAATAAAAAGGCGACAACACAGTGGGAATTGGGACCACAGGGCGTGCCAAAATGGCTTCACGAACTTTTGAACGGTGAGAAGCTTAATTGACAGTGGTAAAAAGCTTCCGGCGTCCCCCAGTATCGTGGGCTGGAGACTGGATGCTTTTCCTAGGCTTTCAATCAGGAGGGGAAACAAGCTTCTTGAAAAAGAGACCTTTATGTCCCCTTCCCAGATTCAAGTCTTCGTCCCGGTTGTCCTGAGCTCAGATTCGAACCATACATTGCCCACAGTATTCCCGCAATCTGCAACGAAGAGGCGAAAAGCGAGGACCGCGGACAAAAACTTGTATCCATTCCGATCTCACGTGTCACGGGACTTTCGGTCCACCCTGCGTCTTGAGGGTGGAGTTGTTCCACACTGCCTTGAAAACTTGAGTTTGTCGACACTTTCTGCTGCAAGCAACTGATTGAGGATTCGGATATTATTGGAACCACATTTTCCAAAGATGGCCCAGTGTTATGGTTGGCCACATGGTAAACAAGCAAGATTGTCTCAAGAGGGAATTGGTGCAGTGGATGAGCAGAATTGACAAAATGGGAATGTTTTTCCGGAAAAGGGGAGAAGTGAAAAACAGTTTGTGTGTTTTTCAGCAGGCCCATGGCATCAGATGATTCGCCCTGCCTTTTTCCGAAACTTGGTCTCATGAATCCAGAATGCTCACATTTTTTTTTTGTTTTTCAGCCTCTTCTGATGCTCCGCAATGCTTTTCCCTGCCCGACAAAAGAAAACGGTGCATTTTACTGAACAACAGATTTCATGCAATAACACATTTCAAGCAATCTGTTGATTAAACCTTTTCATGAAAACAATTAAATTGAGAACACTTTCCATGCATGATTTGAACCACAGAATTTTCGAAAACGAGTGCTTTGCTGACAACTTCTTTGGCAAAAGGTGATGCATTTTGATTTGAATTTTTCACTGACCGTGGGGTGATCCAGTGTGGATTAACATTAATCCGAGGTTGCCGAGTAAATTTTTTCCATTGAAGAAAATGGCAAAAATTAACTTCCCAACCTCTGATTAGCGTTAATCCACACTAGATCACCCCACGGTCAGTGAAAAAATGCTCCCAGATTGCATCATTTCTGAAAAATCTCATAAATCACAGCTTTCCGCCACTCGAATATTCCAAAGTTGTTTATCTTTTCCTACACAATCAGTTTTTTCTTGAAAGACGTCTTGAACAGTCCCGTTATACCTGCCGGGACCACGAAGCGGACACTCGATCGTGCAAAGGATTCTTTCTGGAATTTTACCTACCACCATTCACTCTGCAACAAGAGACACTCCATGCGCTCACTTGGAATTTAACAGAAAAATGTCCTCTACGCGCCGAAAAGACTCCAATGAAATTGATTGTACCTGTACAGTGATTGTCGCCGCAGAAGTTGCTATCTGTGCTTGCTTCCGCGCAGTGCTCGTGTACCCACACATCATTCGAAAGAACATCAAAAGCCTGCAGAACAACTAAAGCCAACATTCGAACTGTGAAGTCACAGAAAACTGCGAAGTCACAGAATCGAAATGACTCCCTAAATACAAGTCCCTACATTGGATCATGGGAGTCATTATTGTTTCTATGGTTGTACATCACCCTGAAAGAATGCCTGCGCAGCTATGGCCAGGCATCGCACATCGTACCAGAGACATGTACATTCGTCATAGGAACAACAATGACTACCATGATCCAATGTTAGCACCTTGTTGTTTCTGTGACTGCACACACACGTACCTGCAAAACTTGATCAGCTTGATCGACAAACAGACCCCATAAATTTCCTCCGAAGGTGGACAAGGTGGGGCAGTGACATCGTGGAGGAAGATCTCTGTGGCAGGTTGAGCCCAAGAAAAGTCAACGAACAAAGACAGATGTCCCGTTCAATTCTTTTAATTTACCTGTTCAAGAAAATTCGAATGTGACCAGCGTTTTAAATTTTAATGTCTTTTCTGCGATTAACGTACACCAGATGGATGCAAGTTTTCAATGTGGATACGAAATGGGGAATGCACTTCTCACATTCTCGTGAAATCCAAATCGATCCGATGAAGATGCCAAAAAAGCGGAAATGACGCCAATGCCATCTAGTGTACGTTGAAAATGAATTCCTGAAATGCAGTGTTTGTTTATTCAGAGGAGAAAATTTGTAACAAAGGCACTCACGGGCACGGTGGGTTCCGAATGGTGCAATAAATCTCAAGAAAACACACACTCCATTAAATGGGAGATCCCAATTCAACCTCTTCCCCAAATCCATATTCGAATTCGAACTATGCATGGGGAAAGATTTTCGTCCTGGCAGCCGGTACCGGTTCAAGATTTAGCAAGGGAATTTTTCGTGTGCGTGGAACTTTTTTAAATTGTCCTAAACCCCGAAGCTTACAGAGGGCCCTGTTCAAGTTTTCAGAGAGAATTTCATCTGAAAAACATGGTTTGAAAAAGAGGTTTTTGTGACAAAAGTTCAAGATTCAATATCCTGGACCAGAACCTAACCCAAAACCATCCTCAAATCGCCACAGGTCTTGGATTTCAGTCAGTGCATCGGACCAGCTGAAAGCGGCCTCTGACGGCAAGCTTTTGAGTTTGAATGTAGGTCAACTCAACAATAGGCGGGGTCATCTCAAACAATATGGCGCAAAAAGCAACTCAGCCGGAGTTAAATACACCGTTAGATTTTTTCGTTCTCCATAAATCGTAACGGACGGTGTTAAAGAGAATTAATCACAAGTTTCTTGAAATGATGAAATAAATGGCAGTTACATTTTATCATGGCGATAAAACTGTGCTTCACTCATCCATCTCACAACCAAGGAAATCCTTTCATGGGACCAGACACTACTGATGTGACAGACAAAACCTTGCAAAATATAATCATTGTGTTCACAAGATTTGTTGTATGTTTCCATGTCATGAGAGCAAAGATTGTGTCCACCCTTTCTGAAACAAAGCACGACAATAATTGTGGCCTCATCACGCAAAAGAGGCTGCAATTTTTATTTTAGGCCAAGTGATGTTCTGGATTCTGCTGCAGTGTCAAAACGTCGGTAACATATGTTTCAAATTCGAAACAACAAAAATATCGTGTCTGCAAAATTGGTAGAATTGTTGCCATAAATATTTGTTCTGCAACATGCTTAACAATAATTATTGTATCTCAGTATACACCTGGCCGTTGATTAGAGTAGGTATACCAGGAGAGTATGTTCAGGAGTTGTGTACTTTTGGGGTTCCGATTTGAACATACTCGTAAAACAGTGTCGTACCGTATGTCTTGCTTAAATCCAATTTTTGCTCTCCTGCAATGTGAACTTGGAAAAACCTCTTACGAATTTATAATAAAATATGTTACCGACGAAAATAATATGTTCTCGAGAGACTCAGAAACAACGATGAACCATGAAACAGCGGTTAATTTTTCGTGATGACTCATGACTCTTGCCGAAAATCCTCCTCGCACCCGCATCTTCCCTATTGAAACAAAAAAATGGTGAGGACACAAAATCTCTGGGAATGTTCATACAACAAGTGGCAGGCATTAAACAAGTGGCAGGCATCCAAAAAGCGGCAGGCATCGAGTTTTGAGTGGACGCGTTTGTCAGGAACATAAAGCCAACGTCAAGGCTAAAGGGCAAAGGTGCAAATTGCCACCAAAATAAGGCTGGACATGCAACCACAAAAATGATCGACCAAACAAGCGCCCCGAGAATTCTGCACAAAAGGTCACAGCTGTTCTTCAG